>JAJMKO010000004.1:95865-111084 GCA_030569275.1 [Candida] sanyiensis | reverse complement strand
GGACAGCCGTCTTGCTTATTAAGTTAAGGAGACAATAGTGCTGAGGGTGGGTTTGCACGCCTGTGGTGGTTGATGTTGGAACTGGATACCAGTGGGCGTGGAGAGACAAAGAGCTGTTTTTAAAGTATTCGCCATTCAGTTCACACGGTGGCGGATCCCGTAAGGCCGCGACATTTCATCTGGTGTCTCGTTTGAGTTTCTCAGTTGCAGCAGGGCTGTGTGATAAGAAGAGATTTCATGACTCTGTTTTGCTTTCAAATTGCATTGTAGAAATGAAAGGACGTCCTTTCATCCATTTACTTTCACATTCATGTTTTTTTCTTTCTCCTAGCCTCTTTTTCTTTTTGCTTTGGTTATGACTTGGGGTCACTAGACCTGATGTCGAATTTGTTTGTGCAGTCGTGGCCCTACCGATCTCCAACCGGTCAAATCTTTCAACCCGCGAAAAGGGCCCTTTTGAAATTGGAATCAACAGAACCCACCAAAGAACCAGCGGCTACACTCTCCTAAAAAAAAAAAGGAGAAGTTCAAAAAGGGAGTAAAAGACCCCCCGATACTCTCAGTCAATCAAATCACTTCATTTCATCTGCGTATCCAACGCCCAAACGGTTTCCCCCCCCCCCCCTTCCCCCCCTCACAGCAACAACCACAACAAAAAAAAAACCACACAGCCGGCTCCCCAGCTCTCATTCGTTTTTGGCAGGCGACACTTTTGACATGTCCTTCCTGCGCAAGAAGCCCAGCTCGCCGCTGCAGGACCTGACAGTGCTTTATAATGAGACCGCCAACCGCACAATCACAAACATAGCCCTGGAAGAGAGGGGCGACCTACGCAGGGCTTTGCAAGGCTGGAAAGGTCTCCATACACACATTCGTTACCAGTTCGACGTCATTGACCAGAGCTTTGGCGGGCACGAGTATTCCGCTGACGAGCTCTACTTGCGCGAGGGCATCCAAGAACTCGACGGCAAAGGTCTCGAGCACATGGACAGGGTGAGCAAGCTGCTGGCCCCGAGCGACAACCACAGACCGCAGCCAACACATCAGCCGCATGCCAACAGCAACAGCAACAGCAACGGGCATCAGACCAACTCGGCTTACACAGTGCCCACTTTAAGAAGCACAAGTCCCAAAGGATTCAGTGTGAGGCAAAACTCGGCCCAACAGCAGGAGAAGCCACGCATGCTCAAGACCTTGCGATCGGAAAAGGGCCACAAGTTTGGCATGTCCAACAACCCTTCAAAACCAAGTGACGTCTCTACCGTCACTGCAAGAACTTTGCTCAACGCTGGCAGCGACAGGTCTCAGGAGAAAGTGAACTGGTCAACATCGAAGAGTATGAGCACCAGTCCCTCAGTGCGCAGAGAATCTGTCCAAAGCGAGCAGCAAATAGACATCTTTGACCAGAGCTTTGACAGTTTCGACATGGCTGACTTGAGGCGCAGTGAGACGCTCTCGCAATTGGAATCGGCAGCAAACTTCTCCCGCACCAACAGGAGCACCAACAATACCAACAACCTTATTGCCAAGTTTGATGCCATTCAGTTGTCACCATCGCCGAGAAACTCACTCAGTGGCTTGTCCCCATTCGATGACTCGGCTGCGGCGTCTCCCCCGCCAGCGAACAGACCGCCGATCCCCAAGACCAAACCTTTGATCACCAACTCCCCTTCGCCAAGGGCGTCGCCCTCACCGCCGGCGAGAACTCCACCATCAACGTCGTCATCGTCATCTCAGAAGCTGGTACCACTGCCAACGTCTAAGCCTCCTTCGTCACAACCAACACCACAACCATCCACTGTTAGAAAGAAGCCCACATCGGCGCCACGCATTAATTCATCCAAGGCAACGGCTTCACGTACCATCCCTGTCGCCACAGCATCATCCATTGCAGCAAGACGTACGACAGAGAAGGTGACACAGGCCAAGAGACCAATCAAAACTGCAGGCTCCATCCCAGTAAAGACCAAACCAATGGCCACTCCTCATGCGTCAAAACCACTTGCGTTCAAGCCGCCAAACACCAAACCGGCGGCGCAAAGGGCCAACCCTGTTAGAAATGGCACAACTAAGCCAGCCACTACGCCATCACCTTCATCGCCAGATAGCGAACCAGCATCACTCACTGAGAAAGAACTCGAGATACAGAGACAGGAAGAAATCATTGACTCGATCAAAGGAATCGACCCAACTGCAGCCAAACAGATCTTCAACGAGATTGTCGTGCAAGGTGACGAGGTTCATTGGACGGACATTGCGGGACTCGAAACGGCGAAGAATTCGTTGAAAGAAACAGTTGTCTATCCTTTCCTGCGTCCTGATCTTTTCTCAGGACTTCGTGAACCTGCGCGGGGGATGCTCCTGTTTGGTCCACCGGGCACGGGAAAGACCATGCTTGCGAGAGCTGTCGCCACTGAGTCCAGATCCACATTCTTCAGCATAAGTGCTAGCTCTTTGACTTCTAAATTCCTTGGAGAAAGTGAGAAGCTTGTGCGGGCGCTGTTCCTGCTGGCGCGGAAGTTGGCACCTTCAATCATCTTTGTCGATGAGATTGATTCGCTGTTGAGTGCGCGTAACGAGAGCGGCGAGCACGAGAGTTCGAGGCGGATAAAGAATGAGTTTTTGATTCAATGGAGTGAATTGACATCTGCCGCCGCAGGGAGAGACTCTGGTGAAGACTTGAATCGTGTGTTGGTTCTTGCGGCTACGAATTTGCCCTGGGCGATCGATGAAGCTGCCAGACGTCGCTTTGTCCGGAGACAGTACATCCCGTTGCCCGAGGCGGAGACGCGACTGGCTCAGTTCCAAAAGCTTTTGGAACATCAGAAGCATACTTTGTCCGGCGAGGATGTCCAGGAGCTTGTCCAACTTACCGATGGGTTCTCTGGAAGTGATATCACTGCGCTTGCCAAGGACGCCGCGATGGGACCGTTGAGGTCCCTCGGTGATAAGCTGTTGTCAACAGCGAGAGAGGATATCAGACCAGTTGCACTGGAGGATTTCAAGTTGAGTTTGAACTACATCAGAGCGAGTGTCAGTAAGGAGAACCTGGGAGAGTTTGACGACTGGGCAGCCAAGTTTGGCTCTTCGGGAGTGTAGCCTAGCATTATAAAGTTCATGCATTTGTCTTGTTGTAGACGTTTTTTTTTTACCCGCTTGATTTTGACAGATTTTTTTCATGCTCATCGCCTGATTTTTTTCCCACACCATATTCTTGTTTCCCACTTGTTGTTGCCAACAAACCACCAGCTTCAGATGACCAAGAGACCATCCGCAGAGAAAACAGGTGTTTCTAAGAAGGCCGACACACAGTTCAAGCCCACAAAGGACATAAAGCAGTCTTTTGGTCCTGGAGTCTTTGACGAGACGTTCCAAGAGGAGCTGTCGCAGCAAATCGCCCATTCTGAGCCGTATAAATGGGGCACGATCCGTAATTTGATGGACGACACGCTGTTGAGAAACGTGCGTAAGGAGGTCGAGACAGAGATCCACTTCACACAAAAGGAAACGGACATTTATAAGGTGTTTCAAAGCGGTGACTTGGCCAATTTATCAGGACTCAATTGGGATGACTTGTCGAGATTGCCTTCCTTGTTCAAATTGAGAGAGGCGCTTTATTCGCAGGAGTTCCGTGATCTTGTCTCACGGGTCACCAAGTGCGGCAAGCTCAGTGGCACCAAGACCGACATGAGTATCAACACTTACACGAAAGGATGCCATCTGTTGACACACGACGATGTCATTGGCTCGAGACGTGTCAGCTTCATCCTGTATCTGCCGGACCCGGACAAGACGTGGAAAGAGCATTATGGTGGTGCTCTTAGACTATTCCCTGCGCTGATTCCTAACGTCCCGCAAACGGACTACTCGAACAAGTTGGTCCCACAGTTCAACCAGCTTGCCTTCTTCACCGTGCAGCCGGGATTGAGTTTCCACGACGTTGAGGAGGTGAGAGTCGACAAACAGAGGCTTTCCATCCAAGGTTGGTACCATATCCCTCAGCCAGGTGAGGATGGGTTCATCGACGGTGAGCAGGAGGAGGTCGAGGGGAAGTCGACTTTGCAACAGTTGGAGAGCAAAGAGCTCGAGGAGTACGATTTCCCCAAAGAGGTGAGATTGCCCTTCTCCAGTTATGAGACCAAGAACTACGAAGCGGTGACTGTGCTGGACGAGTTTGACCAAGGATATCTTGCCAAATATCTGAATCCCGAGTTGCTGCAAGCTGGTGAGATTGCCAGATTGCAAAAGATATTCGTTGAGGAGAATGTCATTGAGATTGACGAGTTCCTGAACGAGGAGCTGTCGGCCCAGCTCAGAAAGACCATCAGGAAGACCGAGCTGGACGAGGCGATGCCGAAGCGTTCGGACGAGGTTGGGTTCCCATGGAAGATCTCGACGCCCCCACACAAGTGGAGATACTTGTACATTGACGCCAAGCAGCAGGAGCCATACACGATTGACGATGTCCGGTTTGCCAACCAGGGTCCGCAAGAGTCGGCCAACTTCTCCCTTTTGAAAGAGGCGACGCAACACGAAACGAGTTTGGCATTGATCGATCTCGCTGCACTGATGAAGTCGATCAGTTTCAAGAAATGGCTCAGTCTCATCACTGATTTGATCCCTGTGTCTGACCAGATCCTCATCAGACGATTCAGGCCAGGCCATGATTTCAAACTGGCAACGACCATAACTACCGATGACAGTGGTGTTGATGCGCTGTTGGAATCGACCCTTTGCCTGACGCCGTCCAAAGGCTGGGAAAGTGGTGAGTTTGGTGGTTACGAGTTGAGCATGGCGACGGAGAATGGCGAAGAGGATGACGATGACGATGACCCGGCCATTTACAAGGCCGCTGCAGAAGGGGACGATTCTGTTCTCTTGAACACACAGGCGTGCTGGAACAGGTTCTCTCTGATGATCAGGGACCCTTCTGTGCTCAAGTTTGTCAAGTATGTCAGCTTCAACGCTGCCGGAAGCAGATGGGACATTGCCTCGCAATGGGACATCCAACAGCGGGGTGACACAGAAGACGATAGAGAATGATATACACCTAAAGGAAAAAAAAAAAAAAAGGAAGAGCGGTAAATTTCATGTGAGGTAAACGGTAAAGAATGCATGTATTTTAGGCTAGCGAGGGTTATAAACCAGAGTGGGGACGAAATTGTCCTGAAATGAAGATGTACAATGTCCTCTCAGCGATGGCTGTTGTTGAGAGGTTCCACAACGAGCTTCTCGAAGCTGTACATCTGCGAGATCTTGCTCTGTCTGTCCAGCACGCTGAACTGCTCGCGCGCTTTCTGGAACGCCTGTGCGATCTCCGCCTCGTCTTCCAAGTCCTTGAGCTGTCTGAAGGCGTCCCTGGAACGGCGGACAAAGTAGTGCTTGAAGTTGTAGTTGTTGAACTTGGTCGACGAGCGCATAAAGTTGCGGTAGAGTGCCAGGACCTGGGCCCTGGTTGGAGCAGTGGACATTTTGGAAAGGGAGGGGGGCACTTGTGTACAGAACTGGTTTTTTTGTTTTTGAAGGCGAATGAATGGGTATAATCGTTTTCTTTGCACTGCGGAGTGGAATTTTTTGTGAGTAGGGGAGGGGGGGGGGGGGGCGGATTTCCGGGCGCCGCGGCCGCGCGGCGGCCGCCGCTCTCCCCCCCTCGGAATTGATCCTCTCTGGGATCTATTTTTCCGGGTACTAACAAAAAACGACATGTCAGCGTTAAACTCCTGACTACTGTTTATTCTCGTCCTTCTTCTTCTTCTTCTTCTTCTTCTTCTTCTTCCCTATGGTCAGACTCACTGGAAACCTCGAGGCTGACTATGTCATCACTGTCTTTTTTCAGCTGCTGCTGACAACGACTCGCCATACTGTCAACTGTGGCAAGTACGTGCTGACGGAGTATCCCCAGGTGGCCTCGCTGATACTGATTGTGCTTGCCGCCTATCTGGCCTATTATTTCATCAAGAACGCCGTCAGCATAATTATTGGACTCATCAGGACCATTATCAAGATCATTTTCATCTTTGCAATCGTCGTGGTTGGCACGTGGATCTATGTCCGTGGGGTGGAGAAGTTGCAAAGCGACTTGTACACAACGGTCGACGTTGTGTCCAATTGGGACACACACGTCGAGAGTGCACGGTCGTATATTGACAAGGCCAGGGATGGATTCGTCCTTGCCGTTGACCTGGCGAAGAAAATGGCCAATTAGCAGGACGGGTATCTATATATCTTGTGCCATACCATTGCACAGAATGGGTAACATAAGGTGAGAGAGTAACCCATTCGCTGAGGGATTGGATTCGGGGTCCAGAATGGGCCTCCAATTGGTCGTTGGGTGTCGGCTTGCTGTCGGATCTGCAACGCTTAAAATCCAGTCCAAGAGTCCCAAAGCGCGTTGAACTTGTGTGACATTATTTGAGCTGCAAAAAAAAAAAAGAAACCCCCCACCACAGACAATGTCCTCATATGCTCCTTAGTTTCGAGCATCAGCCCAATAAATTGTGGTTTTTTGTAGCTTGTGCTGTGTATAGATACACTTTTACCCTGTCAAAACAGCAAAAATCAACAGAGAAAAAAAATAGCCCAACCCGAAAAATGCGGCCTAACCGAAACATCTCTTCTTTAAAAAAAAAAACAAAAACAATTAGCTATAAACTTGCTGCGGCAACTGGGATCTCTCATATGGTTAAGGACACGGGCTACTACGACACACTCGGCATCAAACCGGAGGCCTCCGCCGCCGAAATCAAGAAAGCGTACCGCAAGGCGGCAATGCTGACACATCCCGACAAGAACCGCGGCGACCCTGACGCTGCGCGCAAGTTCCAAGAGGTTGGCGAGGCGTACCAGGTACTCAGCGACTCGCAGCTGCGGGCCCGCTACGACGAGTTTGGCAAAGAGGAGGCTGTCCCTGCCGAGGGATTTGAGGACCCCGGCGACTTCTTCAAAATGATGTTTGGGGGCGAGGCCTTCAACAATTGGATTGGCGAACTGACGATGTTGAAGGACCTGTCCGACACGGCCGATCTGCTGGAAAAAGATGGCGGCCCAAAGGAGAATGGCGACGTGGAAGCCAGTGATAACACCGACCTGCTGCATGACAAGGCAGACAATGACCAGGCGGCGGCTGCCGCGGCGCCTGCCAAAAGAAGCGACACAGCCCCAAAGAAGCTGAGCAAGGAGAAACGAGAGGAGCTGTTGAGACTCGAACGGGAGCGCCGCGAGCAGAAAAAGGCCCGCGTCGAGGACCTCGCTGCCAAACTCGAGGCCAAGATTATGTCCCTCATTGCAGCGTCGTCAGACCCGCAGGACACTGAGAGGTTCAACGCTGTGCTGAAGAAGGAGATTGACGACATGAAGATGGAGTCCTTCGGCATCGAAATGTGCCATGCCATTGGCAAGATCTACCACACCAAGGCCTCGGCGTTCCTCAAGGGCCAGAAGACCTTTGGCATCTCCAAGATCTTCTCCTCAGTCAAGCAGAAGGGCGCAACGGCCAAATCTGCCTGGAATATCCTGTCAACTGCCATGGATGCCCAGCATGCCGTCGAAGAAATGGTGAAGGCACAGGAACGCGGCGAGGAATGGGACGATTATAAGAAGGCTGAGTTTGAACGTGAAATGACGGGCAAATTCGTCGCCACCGCGTGGGTCAGCTCCAAGTTTGAGATGCAGGGTGTCCTGCGTGACGTTTGTGACAAGATACTCAACAACAAGGAAGTCAGTTCCAAAGAGAGAACCAAGAAGGCACAGGCGTTGCTTCTCATTGGCAACGAGTTCATCAAGGCTGAGAGATCTGGCGACGAGGAGGAGGAGGTGAGAATGTTTGAGGAGCTCATGTACGACGCCCAGAAGAAGAAGGCCAGAAACTAATGTATAATGCTAGAGTGTTTTGGGTAAAAAAAAAAAAGGATCGGTCAATCGACCGTTAGAGTCTCTCGTGTTTCACAATGCTTCAATCATACCGAAAATGCTCGACAGCGCATTGGCCTTCACCGTCTTGTTGTAAACCAGGACACCATCACCAGCAGCACCTTCATCATTGCTCAACCCATTCTTATAAATGCGTGCAAAGTCGGACTGCAACCCCAATGGGATCAACCCACTGTTATTCTCACGCAGTTGTTTCTTCAACTTCGAAGTGTGCTCAAACGCCTCCGCCGCAACCTCAGAGTTCTTAATGATCTCCTTCTCGATTCCACACATGTTGGCAACGTGCATGCCAAAGGATCCTTCAGCGGCACCTTCTTCAAGTTTGTACAAGAAGGTGATGTTCTTAGACTCCTCGTCAACGATAATGGCCATCCTGAAAGGTTTCACCTGAGGATGCAACTCAAAGGATTGACCCAATGACGCGTAGTGTGTGGCGAAGAACCCCAAGGATTGGATGTGTGTCGCCACATGGTGCAACACTGCTTCGGCAATGGCGAAACCATCGGAAGAAGAGCCTCCCCTGCCCAGTTCATCAACAACAAGCAAAGACTTCGGCGTCGCATTCTCCAGAATCTTCTTGGTCTCTGACAACTCGACAAAGAAAGTGGACTTGCCTTGCATGATATTATCATTGGCACCCAATCTGGTCATGATTCTGTCAATTGGCGTCAACTTGGCCACCTCAGCAGGGACATAACATCCAATCTGTGCCAAAATGACAGCCACACACGTCATTCTCAAAACGGTAGACTTACCAGCTGCATTCGCACCAGTCAATAGTCCCAAGTTGGCCTGATCACCACCCAGATGAACATCATTCGGAATGAATTCTCTCTGTGTAGAGACACCAAGGTTAAAGCAAGGATGTCTCAAGGCCTTGAATTCAACAACACCACTCTCTGAATCGATAAATTCTGGTCTCGTTGCCGGAAACCCAATCGCTTCCGACGTCTTGGCAAGCGAACACAAACAATCAATCTTACCAATAGTTTCAATGGCCTTGATCCACGTCTTGTAATCAGTGACAAACTTCTTGAACATTCTGGTCTTCAAGGACTCCTCAATCAACTTGTGCGATTCCCGAGCTCTGGCAATCTGCTTGGCCAAGATCTCAACTTCTGGGGACCACCATCTCTTGACTTTCTTTGAGGCACCCATCTGCTTCCAAGAGTTGGGCACTTTCTTCTCCGCTGGCATTTCAATGGTGTAGAGCTCCTTTCCAGAGTCCTTGTACTCTATACTCTGTGTCTTGAACTCTCTTCGATACTCTTTCAACTTGGCTTGAAGCTCATTCTCAATGCCGGTGACCTTGGCATTTGATTCATCATAGTCCTCTTCTTGGCCAGCACTCAAGACCAACAAGCCTTCCTCTTTGGCCTTGACTCTGTCAAATGCATCGTCCCATTTCTGCAGACATTCATCCAAATCTTTTGGGAATCTGGTGACCAGCACATTCAACATTCCTTTCAATTCGTTACCTTCAATTCTCTTCATCAAGGCAGAAATCTCTTCGAATCCTTCAATGACCCTGGTGAAATCCTTCAATTTCAACTGACCAGCGTGGATTCTCGACAAGAGCCTCTCCAAGTCTGGCAGCTTGTTCAACGAACTCTCCAGTGTGTATCTCAAATCTGAATCTTCTAATAATTGATCGACAGAGTCCAATCTGGATTCAATATCATTTCTGTGCAGCAACGGGTGGACAATCCACGTCTTCAACAAACGTTTACCAAAAGCAGTGGTGGCCCTATCCACCAGTTTAAACAGAGTACCACGATCAGTGCCATCAAACGAGTTGGCAAAGATCTCCAAGTTCTGCAAAGTCTGGCCATCAAGAACCAAATTGGTCGATGGCTTGATTGTGGTATAAGATGAAATGTTGCCCAAAGAGACCAAATCTTGATCCAACTTGAGTGATTTGAGGTACCATAGCAACCCTCCGAACGATGAAAGGCCCACCATCTTGTTCTCCTCATAGTACTGCTTTAAAACTTCGGGCCACTGTGATATATCATCGAGGTTCTCGGCAGGGAAGTATTTACCCCTTGTGAGTGTTTCAAAAGTGGTGTCAAAGTCATAAAATTCAGTATCAGGTTTCACATTGTTGAAGATAGCATTATTCTGGCAGTTAAACTTAACAATTCTCAGCGCCAATGGTGACAAGTTGAACTTGGAGAAGATCACCTCTTTTGGTCTTAGTTGGGAAATCAACGTCTCGAACTTTGTGCATTCACTGTCATCGCTGAACTGGGTCACGTTGATGATACCAGTCGAAGTGTCAATGAACGAGACTCCAAAGATCTTACCATTGGTGTTCTCATGGTCAGGCTCTTCCTTGATAGCCACGCAGTAAGTGGCCATATCATCTGTGAGCATCGACTCCTCAGTCAATGTGCCCGCCGTCAGGACACACTTGAGTTCTCGCTGAATGACCTCTTTCTTACCTTTGGCTGGCGTACCAGCCTCTCTAATCTCTTTGGCCAATCCAGTTTCAATCTGATCAACTTTGGCCACTTTAAACCCTTTGGAGATGAAAGAGGTGGCCCAGTAGTCAAACGACATTTCTGGCACACCAGCGAGTTGCATGTTTGCCCTGCCACCGCCAGCAATCTTCAAATCGAACTCGTTATGGGCGATGAAGGCATCCTTCTCGTAAAGCTCGTAAAACTTACCCTTCTTGAAGAACACGATGCAGTCCCACATTTGGGACTTGATCTCCCAGTACTGTTTCTCAAAGTTGGTGAATTTTGCCCATGCACTTTGTGGGATGTAAAGGGTTCTTGGATCGTAGTCAGGGTCAGACTCTGGTCTTTTCTCCGCGTCACGGATGTCAACCAGCCATTGGTAACGTTCCTCGTTCTCCTTGGTGAATTTCTGCGATTTGGATTGTTTGGGTGTCGGTCTGGACGATGCAATTGGCAAGGTCTTGTTTGGTGTTGGGGCCTTGTACCCTGAATTGGAGGAGAATTTGGCCAAAGATGGGCTGGGCTTTGGAGGAGACGTCTGGACTTTGCTCTTCTTTTTGGACTTGGAGACCTCCAGGAAACCATCGTCATCGTCGCTGTCAAGGTCGCCTGTCTTATCATCTTCAAAGTCATCAGGGACCACAAAGGCCTCGTCAATGTCATCATCCTCAGACTCGTGTCTGGCGTCGAGGACAAAGTCGTCATCGGAGGCGTCATCGTTGTCGATGACACGTCTTTTTTTCCTCATTGAAGTGTTGATCTTGTCGTCTTCTTCTTCTCCCTCGTCATCGCTTGACTCGACATAGCTGATATTCTTCTGGCCTCTTCTGCTGGTGGGACTCGACGGCAATACTTTCTTGGAAAGGTCCTCCATTACCTCATCCTCATCAGCACTTGCAGGTTTGCTTGGGACCGTGGTGGGTGTGTTCTGTTTGCTCTCTTTCAAAGGTCTCTTGATGAAGGATTCGGTGGAAGCATGGGGCTTCTCATCGGTGAAGACAGAGGTGTTTTGAGTGCGGTCATTCTCTTTGTCATCATCACTGGCATCTGAAACGACAGTTACATCTTGCAATAACCTTGTTGGGCTGGAATTGACAGGTGTTGATGCCGCTTGCTTAGCAACTGGCGAAAGGTCTGTTCTTTTGGAAAAAAAACTGAGCAAGGAGGATTGTTTCTTAACTCCTGAGCTCGAGAGCGAAGCTGCTGGTTTCGATCTACGCGGTGTCGCCGCTGGTTTTGCCATTCTTTTGGTTATCTTTCTCTAAACGTTTGCAATAGAAGGTTACAATTTGCTGACGCGTAAACAAAACGCGGTCAGGAAAAAAAAAAAAAAAAAAAAAAAAGACCCGAGGAAGAATAATCACGCGATCGGCGAATCGAACCTCAAACTCATGGCCGGATCTAGAAATACCCACCAACGGCTAAAAAAGCTCTTTTTTTTTTTTAGGGGTTCCAAATGCAGGGGCCCTGGAAGAATCGAATGACACAAAGTATGATCTGATGGTGGAACCTTCAAGCTCCTTCAAAAGAGAACAAAGATTGCCTTGACAGTGAGTTTACTATGTAGGAGTCGGACCCCAGAGAGCTTAGAAGTTGTGTGTGTGTGTGTTTTTTTTTTGCCCTGTAAACACTGGTGGTTCTTGCAGAATGCGTTTGTACTCGTTTTTTCTCCAGAGCATCACCCAAGAAAATACCAAAGCAAACCGTTATCACTTTAACCATACAATTCCATCTCAATATAAGAATATACTCAATTACTCTAGCCAAAAAAACGACTTCAATTTGGCTTGGTTTCTTGGCCCAGTTGGAACCTATATTAAATTCTATATATTCGCCGGTCCACCGGGGAAAATTTGGCAGAAAAAAAATATCAACAGAAGCAAAAAAAAAAAAAACAATTTTGAAAATGCAGAGCTGCCGTTTTATCTTCAATTCAACAAACTGAGAACTCTGGCAATACAAACCGCGTCGAGTAATAACCGCTCGTCACAAGCTAACAACTCTACCTTTTCATACTCCTATTCAGTGACATACCCTTTTTCAAGAGTTGCTACTTGAAATATGGTTTGGGATCATCTCCAAGTGAGTGAGCATGAAACAACGCATTTCTATTTTACTTGTTACTAACTGTTCTCCAGATTGATAGCACACATGTGGCGTACGCTGTGCTGGGTGTGTTCTCGTCCATCTTTTCTCTCGTGTCGCTCTTTGTCAAAGAGCGACTGTACATTGGCGAAGCCACTGTGGCGGCCATTGTTGGGCTCATTGTTGGACCTGACTGTCTTGATTGGTTTGCGCCGACAGAATGGGGCAACTCTGACTTTATTACCTTGGAGATCTCGAGAATCGTGCTCTGTTTGCAAATCTTTGCCGTCGCAGTTGAGTTGCCCAAGAAGTACATGCTGAAGCACTGGGTCTCCGTCTTTATGCTGCTGGTGCCCGTGATGACTTGGGGCTGGCTCGTTGTTGGAGGTTTTATCTGTGCCATTTTCCCACGGCTAAACTTTGCAGAGTCTTTATGTATCGCTGCGTGTGTCACTGCCACTGACCCGGTTCTTGCAGCAGCTGTCGTGGGCAAGGGCAAGTTTGCGCAAAAAAGAGTGCCTGGCCATTTGAGAAACCTGTTGTCGGCCGAGTCTGGTTGTAACGACGGCATGGCATTCCCATTCATCTACTTGGGCATCAACTTGGTTTTGCACGCGGGCAACGCGGGTGAGATTGTCAAGGACTGGATCCTCGTCACTCTGTTTTACGAATGCGCTCTCGGCATCCTCATTGGTGTTTTTATTGGCTATGTCGGCAGACACGCGATCAAGTTTGCTGAGAGCAAAGAGCTGATTGACAGGGAATCATTTCTTTCGTTTTAC
The DNA here is from genome assembly GCA_030569275.1 of [Candida] sanyiensis. Classification (NCBI taxonomy): domain Eukaryota; kingdom Fungi; phylum Ascomycota; class Saccharomycetes; order Phaffomycetales; family Phaffomycetaceae; genus Barnettozyma; species [Candida] sanyiensis. The sequence goes on along the minus strand of JAJMKO010000004.1, from coordinate 97,823 downwards.
GTTTGTCTGGCGTTCATCTGCGCCGGGTTTGGTTCAATGTTGGGAGTCGATGACTTGCTCGTCTCATTTGCAGCTGGTGCCGCGTTCTCTTGGGACGGCTGGTTTGCCCGCAAGACTGAGGAGACCCATGTTTCGACGGTGATTGACTTGCTATTGAACCTGGCCTACTTTGTTTACTTTGGTGCCATTATCCCGTGGTCCCAGTTCAACAATGCCGCTTTGGGGCTGAACGTGTGGAGACTGATTGTGCTTGCTATTGTCGTTATCTTTCTGAGAAGAATCCCTGCGGTGTTGGCTCTGAAACCGTTGATTCCTGATATCAAGACTTGGAGAGAGGCTCTGTTCTCTGGCCATTTCGGTCCTATCGGCGTTGGTGCCGTCTATGCGGCCATTGTCGCCAGAGCTGCTTTGGAAGGCGCTCATACCAAGGAGGCAACACCGACCAAACAGCTGCCAGGGCCCGAAGATGACAATTATTACCTGATTGCCGTCATTTGGCCCATCACGACGTTTCTCATTGTCACTTCGATCATTGTCCATGGCTCCTCTGTCGCTGCCATTATGCTCGGCAGAACGTTGAACAAGATGGATATCAGCATCTCGTTCACCAAGACTGGGGGCAACACCAATTCTTCCAGTTGGATGTCGAGACTGCCCGAGCTGAAGGCCAATGGTCGTTCGTTTTCATTGCACAGGGTTGACACGAGCGCAGGGTTTGACAATTCAGAGGCTTCGAATGCGGCAAAGCTTTCGAGGGCCAACACTGTCGAGACGACTGGGGTGCCAGCGAAACCCGTTGGTGGTGCCAAGAAGAAGAGCAAGGATAGAAAGTCCAAGAAGGTGACTGGTAAAGGTTTCAACAAGTACAGACCTCTGCGCGAGAAGAAGTATGCGCAGCAGTACGCCGAGGAGGCCCAATTCAACTCTGAGCAATTGCAACGTGAGAAGGAGGCTCAAACTGCGGCGTTCGCCCTGGGTTCTGGCTCTGCTGCTGCTGCACCTGCTGCACCTGCGGGTGTTGATGCTGACGCCAGACCTATGGGCATCACACCTGCCCCAACGTTCAACCCATCGGCACAGGAAACTTTCCCAAGCACGAGCCAGGAATCCACGGAAGAAGAAGAGGCAAGGAAGTTTGTCCAATCGCATGGCGAGGATTACGAGGAGAATAGAAAGGCTTCGAATGCCTATGTCCAAGGCAACACGATGATTATCGAGGACCAGCACGGTGAGATTCTGCAATCAGCCAAGATCGTTGACTTGGGCAAAGAGCCCGAGGATTCGACTTCACTGTCGCGGACCAAGACTCAGTCGAGCGTGAGTTCGATCACATCACCAATCAGAAGCATTGAAAAAGTGCTGACGAGGCCAGGTCCCAAATACACTGCGTACAAGCTCGGTGATCAACTTGTCATTGAGAATGACGACGGCGAAGTGGTGAGACGGTACCAGATCAACCACCATGGATCCAAGCGCAGACAGAGAAGTTCGACTTGGAACAAGGCACTGAGTGCCGTTGGTTTGGGCCGGGCCCAGAGGGATGCCGGGGAGTCTACCTCTATTAATGCTCCTGGTGTCGAGTTGGCTGAGTTGCCGAATGAGGATGAGGAGAGATACAGAGAGGATGAGAGTGAAGAGGAGGAGGAGGAGGAGGAGGAGGAGGAGGAGGAGGAGGAGGAGGGCGATGAGGAGGAGGATCATGAGTATGAAGCCGAGACGGAGGTTGAGAGGGCCAGAAGATTGACCGCGTTGGGCCGCGTAGCCATTGCCAGGGACGAGGACGACGAGGAGGAAACGCCTGTGATCACCAAGTCAACTGCATAGAGTGTTTTGTGAGATTTTTTAGCATTGTGAGATTTAGTCGTTTATTCGATTCGTTTTAATTTGGCTTGAGGTTGTAGGTTATAGGTTAGGTTGTAGGTTTGGGATGACATAATCACGCGGGGGGGGGGGGGGGG
>JAJMKO010000004.1:81185-95765 GCA_030569275.1 [Candida] sanyiensis | reverse complement strand
AGCAGCGTTTGCCCGTTCAGCGGGGCAACAGCGACCTGGCCTCAGTGACGAGCGACGATATCCGGCTGAAACTGCAACTGATGGACCCGACTTTGTGGGAGAACAAGGCGAGCGAGCGGTTTTTCTACACCAAGCTCTACGGCAAGGAGCAACTGCCCAATGAGCACCAGTTGTCCGACTTTGACCGCTACGATTTGATGGTGCAGCGAGAAACGGCGCTGGAAAACAGGACGAAGCAGGTGCTGGAAGAAATCAGAACGGGCCAGATGCAGGTCGATGTCAATCTGGAGAACCAGTTTGACCCTGGTGCAGACCTCGAGCTCGGCGAAGGAGGCCGGTACCACCAGCGACATCAACAGCAGAAGAAGAGCAGCAGCAGCAGCAGCAGCGCAGCGAGGAAGACGCGGCGACAGCCGATGGCCAAGCTGTACTCGATAGACTCGGGCAAATCGAACAGGACTGAGGTTGTTGACATTGCCAACGTCGACTTGTCCAAAACCGTTTACGGTAACGGTATGGGAGGGGAGCTTTTCGGCGACGGTGGTGAGACGCCACAGTATCACATCCAACGGAAACTGGCCAAGCCGCAGATCCAGATGATTGCCCTCGGCGGAACAATGGGCGTGGGGCTTTTCCTGAACAGCGGGAAGGCGTTTTCCATTGGCGGCCCCCTCGGCTGTTTGCTCGGGTTTGTCATCTCAGGGTCCATTGTCCTGGCGACAATGCTCTCCTTTGCCGAGATGTCGACGCTGATCCCGACAACGTCGAGCATCTCAGGACTGGCGTCCCGCTTTGTCGAGGACGCGTTCGGATTCGCCCTCGGCTGGTGCTACTTCGCGTCATTTGCCATTGCCATGCCCAGCGAGGTCTGCGCCGGCACAATCATGCTCAGCTACTACCACAACCTCAACATTCCAAGTGCCTCCACTGCAGGGTTTGTCACCATGTTCCTCGCCGCGATACTGTCCGTCAATCTCTTCGACGTGCGGTTCTATGGCAACATTGAATACGGCATCTCTTTCTTCAAGGTTGTCGTGGTGCTGGTGCTCATCTTCACGATGATTGCCATCAATGTGCAGCAGGGCTATGGATTCATGTATTGGAACGCGGCAACTTCGACAGTTTGGGAAACCCATGGCCCTTTCAGACCGACCTTTGACCTCAACGACGTTGGCACGGGCGCACGGGATGGCATTGGTGGCGCCCTCGGCAGGCTTCTGGGCACCGTTTCCTCAGTGTTGATCTCGTCCTATGCCTACACAGGCAGCGAGATTGGCTTCGTCGCCTCGATGGAGTGCAAAAACCCACGCAAGGCGTTGCCCTCAGTGACTAAGCGCGTCTTTGGCCGTGTCGTCATCCTTTACCTGCTCTCCATCTTCCTTGTGGGGCTCAACATGTACTCCGGGGACCCACGGCTATTGCGTTATTACCAACCCAATAGAAAAGAACACCCAGTGCCCTTGGACTATGTGCTCGCCATCGAGACCAAGTGCCCGAGAGACCTCAAGCCCGGTAGCATCAACGGCAACCAGAGCCCTTGGTCCATTGCCTTACAGAGTGCCGGTTATTGCACTTTCTCCACTGTGTTGAACGCCATATTTGTCGTCTTTGCCGTCAGTGCCGGGTCTGCTCATCTGTACGTCTCGAGCAGAACTTTGTACTCGATGGCCACGCAGAAGAAAGCCCCGGCAATCTTTACCAAATGCAACAAGAGTGGTGTTCCTTACGTCTCCGTTTTATTCTCCGGTTCGTTTGGCCTGTTGGGATACCTGTCCATCGCCCAGGGAGCGATGGCCATCTTCCAAGATTTCGCCAACATTGCGGCAGCGACTGCGATGCTCATGTGGGCAGGCATGTGCCTCTCTTTCCTCAGATTTTACTATGGGTTGAAGTTGAGGCCCGACATCATTGACAGGAACGACCCTTCGTATCCGTATAGATCACCTTTGCAGCCGTTTTTGGCCATTTATGGCCTGTTTGGATCGATGTTGATTGTCCTGTTGATGGGATTTGTCGTTTTCTTGAAAGGATTCTGGGATACAAAGACTTTCTTCACCTCTTATGGTGCGGTGATTATGTTTGTTGTCTGTTACCTTGGTTACAAGATTTTCAGAAGTTCCAAGATTCATCGGCTGGATCAATTGGACTTGGACTCTGGGAGAAGAGAGATGGATAGAATCATTTGGGACGAGGAGAAGTACTACACCAGCTCTTTGAAAGAGATGCTGAAGAGGGCCCTCGGCTGGCTGGTTTAATCGTGTTTAGCACTTACCATCTTAACGAATTTTCATGACAGTATATATTCAACCACAACCCTTAGTCTCCTTTGTCCAAAGGGGGACCGACCGACCACCAGTCCAAGTCCACTCGAGCCGCTAATTTAATCTGGCCCGGTCCCCAAAAAAAGAGAAAATGTCTCAGACCTCGGCGAGGACCCTCAAAGACCAAGGGACACTATAGTCCCAGTGTCCCTTTTCCCTGGTCCCTTGTCCCCAGCCTCGAGACAAGAAGAATGAGGACTCGAGAATTGGCTCTTCTACTCTTGTATGCTTGTATCAAAATACAATAATCTATATCCACGCTTCTATTGCTGACCAAACTCCTTCTCAATCAGACTCAACAACTTGGGAAAGATAATGTCCGAGGTCTCTCCTTGCACAGCGTGCAAGATACCCAGCTCTTGGTAAAAGGCCTTCAGTGGGGTCACTGTCTCGTTGTATTGGTCCAATCTCTTTTGGAACACCGCGGCGTTGTCGTCTGGTCTCTTGGTAAGATCTTCACCAGTGACATCGTCCTTCCCGGCAGTCTTTGGTGGGTTGTATTGCAAGTTGTAAATGCGGCCCGATGGGACATGGACCCATCTGTTCTCAATGCGCTCCAAAATAACACGCTCAGGCACTTGCAACTCGACAACCATGTTCAACGCAGTGCCAGCCAATTCGAGGTCGCCACGCAGCACTTTTGCCTGGGGCAACGTCCGTGGGAACCCGTCCAGCAGCCAAGTGGCATCGGTTGTCAGCAACCCGGCATCGCGCAGGTTCTTTGTCACCAACCCGCTCATCAGATTGTCCGGCAAAAGCTTCCCCTGCGAAATGTATTCGGATGCCGTTTGGCCCAGCGATGAACCCTCCTGGATCTCTCTTCTGAGGAGGTCGCCGGACGCGATCGGTTTGATGTGGGGGAAGTAGTTCAGCAGTTTCGAGGTCTGGGTGCCCTTCCCAGAGCCCGGTGCTCCGAGGAGAAGTAGACGCAGTGGACGCAGCACTTTGGAAGCCATGATTCAAGAAAGGAAAAGAAGGAGAAAAAAAAAGGGGGGGGTGGCCAAAGGAGATCAATCAATTTGTTATTGGCTGGACAAAGTAAATTTCCGGGGAAGTTTGGGTGGAACTTCGGCCGGGTCACCCCTGAAAAATTGTTTGAAGCCACTACCAGTTACCAAAAACAAAAAAACAAATAGATCTATAGTTTAAAGTAGTACCCCAATTGACAACTCTGAAAAATCAAATCACTTCTCCTCGACAACCTCCTGCTCCAACACCACTGGTGCGTCAACTGCTCCCTGGTTCCATTCCGCCAGCTCCAGCTGGTGCTCTCGTTCAATGGCATACTTGACCGCCTCCAAGACATTGTCACAAGTGTGCTTTGGCTTGTACTTGGGCACGGTACCCTCCTTGTAAACACCAGTCTTCACCAGGATGGAGTGCCACGAGGCATCGTGCGAGTTGGCAAATCTAATGTCCGACTCAGGGGTGTCACCGACAAAATACACCGTCGACGCTGGGGGCAAGTTGAGCGTGAACTTGTTCTTGATGGTCAGGATACCGTCATCCTCAGAGTCAGAGTCACTGTCAGTGTTGGTCTCAGAGTCAGAAAAAATGGCGTCACCATTCTTTTTGATCTTCTCAACGTGCTCCTCCAGCACATCCTTTCTCCAGTTGGTCAGCACCTTGTTGGCATATCTAAAGGTGCCACGCTGCGGCTTGCCAAATCTCGTCACCGCTAGCTCCTGGCCAGTGTGCTCTCTAAACAAGGCAGCAATGGACACCTGCAACGCGCCCATGCCATATCTCGACAGCTTGTAATCCGTCGCCCAGACAAAGTCAGAGTGGGCAAAGTAGATACCTGGGCCCTCGTCAAATGTCTCCGAGGTGGTGCCCATGACACCATTCTTCGACAGCAAAAGCTCCAGGATAATCTGCTGGTCAGCAGCCCAGTTTCTCGAGTCGGCAAACACAAGGATGGCATCGATCGACACCTTGGAGAAGTCGATATCCCTGGCGCAGGCGAGCTCCTCCTCAGTCATGTTGTGGTACGGCGACACTGAGGGGTTCCACTTCATAATGTCGAGTGGGGTCACAACGTTGTCAAAGCCGTACTCCTCAGCGACACTTCTGCAAGCATTGCCGACACCACCAACGACAAGCACCGTCTTGTGGGTGTCAATGAGGTCCTTCATTGGTGTGTGGCCCTGAATCACCTGGTCCTCCGTCACTTCAACGCCCAGTCTGTCGCTGAGCTCCTTGCATCTGGCAGCTTCTGAACGGCCACCGCCATTCGTGACAAAAATGTACGGCACCTGGACATTGTACTCGTTGGCGCCATTGAGCAGTTTGAGCGCCTCGCGCGCCTCTGGAATGGTCTCTGGACCCCTGACAATGACACCGTCAATGTCAAAGGCAAACGCATACGACGCGACTCTCTTGTGATCCACCACAGTCTTCTTGACACGCTGCGATGGCTTTCTCGACAGCTGCGAGCCCGAGGCATTGTGCAACGACGTCAGCGACTTGAGGTTGCCATGCGAGCTCGACCATTGGTCAGACAGCGAAAGCGAAGACACCCTCTTCCTTCTGGTGACTGGCTTCAACTCGTCAATGCCGTCATTGTTCAGAAACGACGTCGAATTTCTCTTGAGCTCGGCGCCTGGCGCACTGGCAGAAGTGTTGCTGTGGCCGCCAGCGGCCACGTTGGAGCCCTTGGCTGGGGTCAGTGGCTGGAGCGGATTGTCCAGAAGCGAGGTCTGCTGTACTTTCTGCGTTAGGCTTTCCATCATAATAATTTGTCTCTGTTGTGAGTTGTTTATGCTTGTTTCGATCCGGTGGGCGGCAAATTTCTGGCGCAGCGCTTCGCCCTTTTATAGCTCTGGCTGATAAGTAAAGTAACAGGGAAAAGGGCTGGCCTGCGCCATTGCGTCATTTTTTTCTCGTTTTTTCTCCCGCTGCTGGATTAGGTAATAATTACGTCACTCGGTGCCGGCCTCAAGCATGAAAGCGGCTGCAATGCGACGACTGCGGTGTATTCAGCGGGCTATATCTTTTGGAACTGCGGTCAGTGGTCTGTGTACCATTGGACTTTCTCACTCTCACCAAGTGCACTTCCCTTTTCATAACTCCTGTTGCGTGTCTTTTTTTTTTGTATTGTTTTGAATGTTTTCTGTTCCTGAATGACGTTTTTAGTGCGTGTCCGACTTTTTTTTTTTTGACACTTCGGGGAAAAAGTAGCAACCAATCAAAAGCGGACAAAGAAACAGAGCCGTTGACGCTGCCAACGTTTGGCTTGCCATGAATTTTTTAAAAAAAAAAAAAAGGACCACTATGGTCACGTGTGTACACAGCGCAAAGTCTGATGGAACAAGAGTTTGGAATGTCCGAGGAGGGGTAGGGGGGCTCTACAGCAATAGAATGCATGATGGTTATGTGCGATTGTACCTATAGAACCTTGTTCATCTCGCCGATGGAGTAGTCGAGGATGAAACTCTGCTCCACCAAGTCGTCCACTCTGCCGTAATGTCTCTCGTTGTAAGGCACCAGCGTCTCGACAAGTTTGATCAACCCTGGGATCTCAATCAGTCTTTCGACGCTGAAGCTCTTGAGAATCACCTTGATAAGTTTCTGCGCAATGAGGAAGAATCTGGCATTGACATTCCAGTTTCTCAGCCTCTTGAATAGCAGCAGGATCTGCTCATCAGTCAACGTCGTGACGGTGGCATCCAGCTCCTCGCCCAAGATAAATTCCTCGCTCACATTCTCCGCTATCGAGTTCTTCAGCACATTGTACAATCTCATTGGATGGTCCAACTTCAACGCCAACAGGAACGCATTCTTCCACTTCTTCTCGTGAATGAAGTTCTCCAGAGACTGCTCTTGCTCAACCTTCAACTTCATCGCCTCTTCAGCCTCCTTGTTCACCTCCTCAGTGTTGTCAACCCAGAATTGGAAAACACCATCGGCATCGGCACTGACAAACTCATCCCCATTCTCCTTGACAATCAAAGACCAGATTCTGTTGGCGTGCTCATCGAGCGTCTTCAAGCACTCACCAGAGGCTGAGTCCCAAATCTTGACCAATCCATCGGCGCCACTCGATATGATCTGCTTCTCTTTGTTCAAGAACTCCACTCTCTGCACAGAATTGGTATGGCCTTCAAACGTCCGGGTACATTTGAAGTCGTTCAGCGACCACATCTTGAGAGTTTTGTCGCCTGATCCAGTGATCAGCAGCTTATCGTGCTTGCAAAACTTGACATCCCATAGACCTCTCTTGTGGCCCTTGAGTAAGCCGACAGTCTCACCGGTGTCGAGATCCCACACTTTGGCAGTCTTGTCGTAGGAGGCAGTGGCAAAGAACTCATCGTTAGGCGAAATATCAAGCGCATTGATGTCCTTCTCGTGGGCACGTCTCGTGTACTCAGAGCTCTTCACCAAAATTGGCTCCTCAATGACACCGCTTTTGTTAAACTTGGGAATCTTCCACTTCTTGATCGTGAGATCGTTGGATCCGGTGATGAGGAACTGTGGTTGGTGGCCAACCTCATCGGATCTTGGCAATGCAATGGCACTGATCGCACCGGCGTGGCCTTTGAAGATGGCGACAGTGTCGAAAGATTCCGTCATGTCGTTGTACTTCCACAATCTGGCCTCGTGGTCCTTGGAGGCAGTGGCAATCCAAAGTCCATCCTGTGTCGCGTCTAGCGCATTGAGCAGGTCTGTGTGACCTTCAAGAATCTCAACCTCGTATGGTTTGCCAATTGGATCAATGATTCTGAGACCTGGCGAGTTGGTGGCCAGGGCAATCAGGTTCCTGTTGGGTCCAACGTATCTCATATCGGCAATCGTGCCGTGGTTGCCGGCAATCTTCTTGCTAATCTCGACAGTGTGGCCGTCCTCAATCAAAGATGTATCCACTTCGAAAAGATTTTGGTCAGAAAGCACCAGCAAAAGCTTGTCATCGTCAGTGATTGGCAGCACGCCAACAATCAGCAGCTCTTCAACTGGTTGCTGCGTCTGGGTGACAAACTTGCCCGTCTCTAGGTCCCACACTTTAAGGACGGCATCACCACCAGCGGTGTAAACGAGCCCTTCGTTGATGAATCCACATGCCTCCACCTGTTGCTTCGTCGAGATCGTCTTCTTTGGTTTCCACGTCTTGGAGTTCCACACAATCATCAGGTCATCCCTGCCACCACTGATCAGCACTCCCTCCTCGTTGAAACTTAAGCCTCTCACCGCATTGTTATGCTCATTCAGGTTAGCAATCGCCTTTCTCTTGACCAAATCCCATATCTTGATCAGACCAGTGGTGTCACCTGAAGCGAGCCTCCAGTCTCTGTTGTTCAGCTCGCCATGGAATTTGAGCGCCGAAATAGTCGATCCATGGCCTTTAAAAGAGTGGGTGACAAATCCATTCTCAATGTCAAAGACAGTCACCACACCGTCCGATCCGCCAAGGGCAAACAATGTGGAGGTTGGATCAGCGGCAGTGACAAAGACTGGCGATGACAGTTTGAAATTCTTGACAAATCTGGATTGGTGGAGATCAAAGACCCTCAGCTGTTGAGACTGTGATATCACAGCAAGGAACTTGCCGTCTGGCGTGAGTTGCAGTGCAGTGATGGTTTCGCCATCGCCTTCCAGCTTATGCAGTGTCTCATTCATAGAGAGATCTGTGACGACTATGTCCTCGAGGACAGCCGTCGCAAGAATGGAACCATCAGCGGACAAAGTGGCTAAGGACCCACCCACATAGAATGGAGCAAGCTCTGTATTGAGGTATGTCGTCTTGAAACTCATGAAGATTGGATTTGGCGCCTTCACGTTTAGTAAACGGGTTTGCACAATATAACTTTTTCCCTGGGAAGAGAAAAATTTGGAGCTGTTACCCGGTTTTTTATCTCATCGCTTTCCTATTAGGGAGTATTCCCGAATCGGGAAGCACCACACATGTGAACCATCTGCTCGTTTGGTTTCGTTGCTCTTTTCTTGCCTGGAGTTCAACAGCCCTTAGGTATTCCGTTTGTAATATTCTTATCCCTGCCCTTGCAGAGAACGATTGATGAGGTGTTTCATATGGCGCTGGGTTAATTATTACCTTGTATAGTTCCATATTTTAGTATAAACTTTATCACTACTGGAAAACAAAATGGTCCCTATTCTTTACTATGCAGTGCATGCCTATATACATGTGGACTGTCCCGTTCATCCACTAAAAATCTGGACATCCTCAGGAACCTCCAGGCCAAACTTCTTCATTTGATCCATCATTTGCTGCTGTAGAACGTCTTCCATGTTCTTGGTGCCAAAGAGGCGTTGACTAATCTTGGTCAAATTGAAGATCAAATCAGAGATGGTGAAGGTGATGATGAAGATGGAGTACCTGAAAGTGTTTGAGAGTCTGGTCCAAAAGTCTCGTGGAGTCACATTCTCCAGATAGAAGCCCTTGACTGCCTCCCTTGTAAACAGGTTGACTCTATTCACTGGCGCACGGTACTTCTGATTCAAAGTTTGCACCATTCGCATCGTACGACCGAGGAAAATTAATGCCAGTGGGAACTTCTCTGTCTCTTTAAAGAAGCTCTTGAATTGCTCCTTCATGTACTCCTCTCTTTGGAACTTTGTCATTGACTGGAAGCTCTCACTCATTTTGTTGTAAGGTTTCAGAAGTGACATGGACGCCATCATATCTGACTGTTCAGAGCCGATACCCCATTCAACTGCGATTCGTTTGATTTCCTTGTCGTTGAGTTCAAAAAGGGACTTCCAGAAGGTGCAATAGGTCAGTCTTAAAGAAGGTGACAATTCAACGTACAATCCATGATCAAGAAGGACAAGCTCCTGCTTCTCTGATCCCCTCTTGTATCGAACGAGCAAATTTCCTGGGTGTGGATCCGAGTGGACAAACCCCCATTCAAAGATCATCTTGGAAAACAGAGTGAGGTACTGGTTCATGATGGTCTTGGTGTTGTATCTCTCCTTCAGGTCATGGTATTCAATGAGAGGTTCGCCTTCACACCATTCTGCTGTCAGTATTCTCTTAGTGGTCAGATCAGGGTACGTTTGCGGGATGTGAATCTTGTCATGCAGATAGCTGTCTGCCTGGATCAGTTTTTCCACTCTCACTGCATTCTTTAACTCGTTTTTGAAATCCACCTCCTCAGCCAGATGCTTCGCAATGTATTGGTTGGAGAAGCTGATAGGGATCTCAAAAAAGTACTCGTAGATCTTGACAAAAAGCATATAGGTCATGAGATCTGCGTTGATCTGTTTGGCAATGTAGTGATGCTGGACCTTCAAGGCAACATCGTCGCCATTGGCGAGTGTTGCTCTGTGCACTTGGGCAATGCTCGCGCTGGCAATCGGTTCTTTATCAATAGACTTGAAATGCCTCTCATATTCTGGTCCAAACTCTGCAACTAAGATTTCCTCGACGTGCTCCCAGGAGTCTGTGGGCGCAGAGTCGTAAAGTCTGGCAAACTTCTCCTGAAATGCCCTCGGAAAGATACTGGCCTGGTTAGCAATGTTCTGTCCAAACTTGATGTACAGGCCCTTGTTCTCAACGAGAAGGTTGAATAGTCTATCAGCGTTTATCTCGTGCACCTTCTGGATGTCGTTATTCTCGTTGAATTTGAATCCGTAGTCAAGGCCGATGCGTGTCAATGTATAGCACGCCCTCGCAGTTCTGAAACCGGTCGATTCGTTGAACTGGTGGTCCAAAGCAAAGAGGCCGCCCAATGCCACAGCAGAGTAGGCAGAGCCTCTGATAAGACGCTTCTGAAGCTTCTGGAAGAAGCTCATCCTCTAATGTCAGATCTTGTAATTGGGTAAGGGCTTGTTTCTATCTGTCGCCCCCTTTGTAATCAATCTGTCCCCACTTGCACGTTGTTTTTTTCGCCCGCCCAAATATTTGATCCTCACTGCAACAAAAAGCAAAAAGCCATAGCAATAGAGAACCAGTAGTCTCGGTCTTTTATAACAAAGACCACACACTGAAAGATCTCTTCCAATCTGCCAGCATGTCTTCAGCCTCCCCCCGTCACCACCAAAAAGGCAACTTTAGATTCATTTCCGAGGGGCTCATCTACGCGATTAATGCCCAATCGGGGTTAATTAACGCTCGGAATTGATTCTAAAAATTTTCTTGCACAGATTTTTCCTTTATGCCACATCAAACAGATTCTCTTTGATAAAGACATTCTCTACTTCCCGTTCTTGCCCCAGCTCTATTCGTATCTCAGATCTGGTCAATTCTTCGAATCCACTTGAAAGACTTGATCTAGCTAAACCCAGACCGACCTGCTGCGATCTTTTGAAGTACCCCCCACACCAGAGTTCCATCCATACACGTTATTTGCCCTGTTGCCCTGCCAGAATTTACCGTATACTACCTGCCTAAGATGTGTGTTTTCCTTCTATAAAAGCAGAACACCGAGCACGCAGACACGATTGAGCAACACGAAGATAAGATAGTGTTGAGCATTGAGAGAGAAAGAGACAAAAGAACACCCACAAACAATAATTATAGATATAAAAAAAAAAAGCACAATGGCCAAGAGCCCAAAGAAGAACATTACGCCAAAGGTATCGAGGCCTGCGCCCGGTAAGACCGTGGCTCCCAAACAGAAATTTCAGCCCAAACAGGCATTCAACCAGAGAAGATTTAGCATCATTGACTCAGATTCCTCATCGCTGAGCGATTTCGAAAGCGATGAGGATGAGGACGACGATGACTTTGGCAATGGCAATGGCAATGGCAATGGCAGTGCACCACACATCACCGTCCAGAAGGTTGAGAACTTCAACAAGTACAGCGGGAAGTTTCAGGCTATCGAATCGGAAAGCGAGGAGGACGATGAAGTTGAGGAAGAGGAGCAGCTCTGGAAGGCCAACGCCAGTAAAGTTGTCAACACTTCCAGTGAGGATGAGGATGATGACTCAAGCTCGTCCGATGAAGACGACATTGACTATGTCAAGTTGACAGCTGACAGGAAGCGAGCTCTGCAAAACCGCAGATCCCCATCTCCATTTACATCATCAGCCATCGTCAAGGCCAAGGCCAAGGCTAAGACGAATGAGGACGTTGACTTCTCGTTTGATTTCAACAACAATGATCACCAGTTGAAGATTGACGAGGACGAGGAGGAAGACGTTGGTGAGGAGCTGAGCCATTTCTCACCAGTCAAGGATGACATCAACTTCCCAGCCATCTCAAACGAACCCTTGGGTTTCATGAACATTGATGAGAGTTCTGAATCTGACGGTGAGATCAACAGAGATGAGTTGTTGAGGACCTTGGAGCAAGACAGCGATAACGATGGCGATGCTGGCGTTGAGACTGGTGACGATGAGATGTCGATGTTGAACCTGGAAGCTGATCTTATTGCTCAGGAATACGACGATGATGGATTGCAATTGAGCTCCACCAATGTGACTCCAAGAAACTCAGTCGTCGAGAGCATGATCAGACAGCACAAGTCTGAGATGCAGAACAATGACGCTGTGCAGTTTGTATCCGATGACGAGTACGATGACTTTGACGAAGACGATGATGAGGATGATTTTGACCAGGATGATGCGTTTATGATTCCATACTTTGATGACAGCAGTTTCAAAGATGAGCTCTACCAGAAGAACCAGAGGCAAAAGCAGAGCGACGACAGCGACGATGACTCCTATCTCTGGGACTACTTCTTCAGCTCGGGTGAGGAGGACAATGATGCTGAACACACCCATCACAACAACTATAGCGATGACGAAACTACCGATGAGGACACTTCCCTTCCACCTCCTTCGTCCAGAAATAAGACAAGTGTCAAGGCTCAGGAACTGTTGTCCTCGAGCTCTGTGGCTGTCAGACCACCCGCTTTGGGCACCTGGTCCACTGACAGCAAGCCGTTTGGCATTATTGACGGTCTATCGACAAGATCTCTTCTTCCTGCAAGCACCACAAGGGCGAACGCGAATGCGAATGGTCAGATCGTTTCGGCCAGTACAACTGGTGTGAGTGGATCGGCAACGAACAATGTTGGATCCGATGACGGCAACGAGGAGTTGGCAATTGATGAGTTGTTGAACATGAGCGAGCTTGAAGAGGAGGATGACGGCGACATGAACCACGAGTTGTGGCTGGAAGTTATGAACTCCAGCAGGAGCGTCCCTCTGTCTGCTTTCAGAAACAAGGGTGTCATTGATGACCATGAGGCGCATCTCAATGCAACGAGAAGGTATTCAACGAGTCAGACGAACGGTGTCTCCAAACTCCATCGCCGCTCGCAGGACCCCACCTCCGACAAGCGAAAAGCTCAAAAGCTCAGATTCAATGATTTGTCCATGGCCCCACATCGCCCTTCCACGTCAAAGTTGAAGCAGCAGAGACTCAAGAGTGCCAAAATGAGACGTCGTCAGAGTATCGCCGAGGCTGCAGTTGAAGGTTTGAGAGTTACCAAGTCTGGTCTGTTCAGCGAGGACACTTTAAACAATGTTGAGGAGTTCCTGAGCGGATTAGGTGCTGAGACAGAGTTGAGTGTCCTGTTTCGTGAGGTTCAATGAAGAGGCGTCCCAAGGAAAGGTTTGCATTTTGACATTTTTTTTTTTTAGTACTTGCTTTAAGGGTTATTGGGTTGCAATTTATAGGGATTGATTTATAAAAAAAAAAAGACATAAATATTGGTACTGTTATAATTTATACTGTTTGCAGCTACGTCAAGTGGACAGATATATTTATGAATTAGAGTAGACTAGTGTACATTGATGCAATAAATCTCTTTCCCAAACATTGAATCCTCTATTTTTATTTCTTTTGTTGTTGTTTGGTGGAAATCTAGACGAGAGTGGTCAACTTTGCAGCAAGCTCGAGTTGGGTCTTGATGGAGCTGGCCAAGTACTCAATCATCAAGGAGTTTTGGATGTGAGAGTTGAAGGATTTCTCCAACTCCTCCACGTTGATGGCATTCACGTTGGTCTTCAAACTTGATAGGAGCAACTTGCCAAAGGCATCGTTACCTTGAATCTCACCCGCCTCAATTCTCTCAATGTACTTCACCGTGCTGTCAATCAGCAACTCAATCTTATTCAAATGCTCCGTCAAGGCGTTCAGGTCGACAGAGCCAGCTGGTAGCTCAATCTCGGAGGACTCCTCGTAGACCTGTCTGGAGGCAAAGTTCAAAACAGCAACGTCCTGGGTGTCAAAGTTGATCTTGTTTGGAGTTGGGACGAAGAAGTATGAAGAGCCGTTCTCGATGTTCCACTTCGCGGCGAGGGCGTTGCTGGCGCCAATTGGAGAGCCAATATAAGTGTTGATGGATGGGATGGAGTTGATCTCACCATCTTCATTTTCCAGGTCCAACGTCAAGTGGATGGCTGGGTGTGGATGAGTTCCGTCTGGGGATCTCGAATAGAAGTCATGGAGCAAAGCAGTGAAGTTGTCAATCTCAGACTTGGTGGAGAACCAGCCGAGAATGGTGTCCTTTGGGTTCGATCTCTTGTACAGTTGGTATTGAGCTCTGTGGTGGTACTCTTCGATGGTGACCTCGTCATCCTCCTCATTATGCGGGACAATGTAGGCGTCCTTGACCTCAACTTCGGAGCCGTCGTCAGATCTGGAACCTAGCAAGGTACCAATGACCCTGGCACTGTCCTGGTTGCGCTGGGAAAACTCGAGCAGTTGGAAGAGGGCAGATGCCTGGACGTTCACTGTGATTGGTGCAGTGGATAGGGATCCGACTGGAGCTAGAGAGCTTGGTCTAACGATGTGCAAAGCCATGGCTTGATCTCTTTGGACGTGGCGTTTTTGGCGACGTTGCCGTTAGAGCTTCAATTCAATCTCTGATTTTTCGAGATGCTGTGGAAGAAAAAAAAAAAAAAAATTATTATTTGGGTACCTTTTTGGGATAATTGCCTTTTGCGGTAGATTCCGGACTTTTACCGCTGTTTTCTTTTTTTTTTATGTTTTTTTTGGCGTTTCGAAGATCATGATCACCTTAACGAGAGACCAAGACAGAAGTGTACAAGAATATGAGGTGAAATACACAGTCCAATTGACATATATTTCACTACCAGTGTCCTATTATAAGCGGACACAGAGCTTTTCACCGATAATCGAGAAATGAAGTAGACTATGGGCTTGGCTACCAGTATCAACAAAATGCCTAGTCATTCAATGACCATTCCGGCACAAAACCTCATATTAATAAATACAAACTCATAACAGATATCAGAGTCATTCAATGACCATCATGACATACCCAAAACCAAACAATAAACGTAACTAAATATTTAAAAAAAAAATGTGCAAACTTTATAAGGGGGG
>JAJMKO010000004.1:46330-81085 GCA_030569275.1 [Candida] sanyiensis | reverse complement strand
CTTCAAGGCATTCTTGAAGATTGGGTACCAGTCCAAGGCACCTCTTCTGGCAGTGGTGGAGCAGGCATCGTACATGTAGTCCATACCGTACTTACCAACCAATGGGTACAAGGATTGGGTAGCCTCCTCAACAGTCTCGTTGAAAGCCTCCGATGGGGTGTGGCCATTCTCTCTCAAAACCTCGTATTGGGCCAAGAACATACCATGGATACCACCCATCAAACAACCTCTCTCACCGTACAAGTCAGAGTTAACCTCTCTCTCAAAAGTGGTTTGGTAAACGTAACCGGAACCAACGGCAACGGCCAAGGCCTGGGCCTTCTCGTGGGCCTTACCAGTGACATCGTTCCAGACGGCGTAGGAGGAGTTGATACCTCTGCCCTCCTTGAACAAGGATCTGACAGTTCTACCAGAACCCTTTGGAGCAACCAAGATAACGTCAACGTTCTCTGGGGTGACAACGTGGGTCAAGTCCTTGAAGACAGGGGAGAAACCGTGGGCAAAGTATAGGGTCTTACCCTCAGTAATCAATGGCTTGATGTCGGCCCAGGTCTCAGATTGGGCAGCGTCGGACAACAAGTTCATGACGATGGTACCCTTGTTGATGGCCTCGTTGACGTCAAACAAGTTCTCACCTGGGACCCAGCCATCCTCAATGGCAGCCTTCCAGGAAGCACCGTTCTTTCTGACACCGACAATAACGTTCAAGCCATTGTCTCTCAAGTTCAAACCTTGGCCGTAACCTTGGGAACCGTAACCAATCATGGCAAGGGTGTCGTTCTTGAAGTACTCAAGAAGCTTCTCTCTTGGCCAGTCGGCTCTCTCGTAGACAGTCTCCTCGACACCACCAAAGTTGATGGTCTTGACACCTCTGGTGGCAACGGCTGGAGCAGCGGCGGAAGCTCTCAAGGCGGTTGGTCTGGCAGCAGAGACCAAGGCAGATAGGGCTCTCTTTTGAGTGGATTGGGCAGCAGCGCGGGCTAGGCGAAGGGAGGCGTTTCTGAAAGACATTGAAGTAATTCTTATTGAGGTGGGAGATCTGGGATGAGCAGGAAATGAAAATGGCGGACCCGACGATTTTATACCTTTTGGAAAACTTTTTTTTTTTTTGGTCGCCGCTGTTGGAGGACCAAAAAAAAAAAAAAAAAAAAAAAAAAAAATTTCAACTGACTCAAACGTGTGGCCGGTGGGAGTGAAATCTTTTTTCATTGGTGAGGAATATTCCCGGAAACGGCCTTTAATAACTTGGCCGGTACCGGAACAAAAAAAAATTGTATTGAACAAGGTCAAAAAGGAGAGTAAGAAAGGCGAAACAAAGGCCAGAGGATCTGACGCACGGTGATTCGCAATCACGCATGGAAGCTTCCCGCGGCACCGGTCAACAGCACCTGAGCTTAAGCCCTGTTCTTGTTTTCTCGTTGCGAGGTCACGGCACAACTGGCAATGGCTATCTGTCCAATGAGGAAAGTTGCAAGTCGTATTATGCCCGATCATTCTCACTGGTTACCCCCGTTTCCCCTCCCCAGGCTTTCGTAAGAGTCACCGGTGGGCCTTTGACGGTGAGCATTGGTTCGGGCCGCACACGTCAAAGAGAGCCCTTTCTGCGTGGTGAATCATCCCGAAGCGGAAACATCACCAGTGGCAACAGGGACCGGAGCAGGCGCCTGTAGCGGACCTGGCACGCCCAGCGTTTGAAACAGGCGAGGGGCCCGCCCCGGGCCCGCAGGGCATAACATCAGGCGTACCCTCTGTCGATTATGAGTAACACCGGAGGTTCCGTAGCTAGGGTAGGGTAGTCCCATGGTTTTGGCCTCGTATACAGGCCAGAGAGAGAGAGGTGGTCTTTCCACTTTTTAAGGACCCCCTGATCGTCGAGATCCGGGTTAGAACTTAGACAGCATATCTCCGCTCACTGGAGGCCTCACATTTGTCGCTGCAGTTCATCGGTTTCCAAGACTAGGGCTCTCCAGATCTGCAGCGCCAGTAAATAGATCCAGAATGTCTCCTGTCACTTGTGTTTTGTCCAAAAGTGAGAAATGGCAGTCGGCCGATACTTGAAGCCTTCCTTGAAGTTTATGAACAAGGACCTAAAAGGACACATTACATTGGCTTGGGGCCATCGCAGTTGGTTCGTAGAGACTGCAAAGTGAGCAACATCTTGACGGCGCCTAAGACCTCCAGAACCTCTCTCTCTCTCTCTCTCTCTCTCTCTGGTTGCGGAATGTTGGTATATTTGTCCGTGTTACCCTGCCTGGCACCCGATCTGTCAAAAGTTTATCTCCGGCCCAAGTAATAGTATGGCTAAACTGTACATTATAAACACCCAAAACTGACACCTGTCCTTTCTTTCTTTTTTTTTTTATCACCCTTTCCACACACACATACCTTCCATCTACAATTGTTGACTATCGAGTGATGAAGCTCTCCATTGCCATCTCTGTGATCGCCACGCTCGTGGCCACTGGTCACTCGTTAGACACGATTGTCGGTGTCGCCCCGAAGAGCCAGGCCTTGTACAAGCCCGATGAGAACGGAAAATGGAAGTGCTTGGATAACCCAGAGATTGAGCTCGATTTCTCGCAGGTCAACGACGATTTCTGCGACTGCCCCGACGGCAGCGATGAGCCAGGCACTGCTGCCTGCCCAAAGGGTCTCTTTTACTGTGCGAACAGAGGACACATCCCTAGCTAT
This sequence comes from [Candida] sanyiensis, assembly GCA_030569275.1. Taxonomy (NCBI): domain Eukaryota; kingdom Fungi; phylum Ascomycota; class Saccharomycetes; order Phaffomycetales; family Phaffomycetaceae; genus Barnettozyma; species [Candida] sanyiensis. The sequence goes on along the minus strand of JAJMKO010000004.1, from coordinate 78,394 downwards.
ATCAAGTCCTCTCTGGTCAACGATGGTCGCTGTGACTACTCCTTGTGCTGTGATGGCTCCGATGAGTGGAACACTCCTGTTGAGTGTCCAAACCGTTGTGAGGAGATACATAGGGAGTACGAGGAGAGACTGGCACTCGCTAGCAAGACGTACAAGGCTGGGAGTGCCAAGGCGGAGACCATCCTGTCTGCTGCCAAGAGACTGAGAGACAAGCTCCAGGAGAGATTGGACTCTGAGCAGAGCATCCTGACGTTTGTTAACAGAGAGTTGGAGACTTACAAAGACAGGGTGGCTGTCATGGAGAGCAAGGACTCCGCAAACAAAGCTCTTGAGAACAAGGTCAAAGACGCAGTGAAGGAATTTGAGAAATTGTTAGACACCAACTTCGACACCTTTGTCGCTGAGGGCGAGAACTTGAGAACTGTCAAGAGAATCCTGGACAATTTGCTGAAGAACTTCAACCCTAACCTGAACGACGCTGCAGTCAAGGAAGTTGTCAAGGACTTCCAAAGCCACTTGACGAAATTTGACGCTGCGTACAAGGACGCTGTCAATTTCAAGGACCTGCAATACCAAGTCACCAAGGAACTGAAGACCAAGAACTACAACCAGCTGCTGACAAGGCTCAAAAGCGTCTCTGAGGGTTACGCCACTGGATTGAGACACAACGACGGGGTCAAGAAGCGAGTTAGTGAGTTGGAGTCCCTATTGCAATTCTTGATTGACAATTACAATCCAAACTTCAACGATAACCATGTCAAAGATGCTGTCCAGAGTTTCCAGGACTACATTTCGAACAAGGCCATTCCAGTGCAGTTGGCCTCTGTGAGGCAAGTCCAAGCCCTAGCGGACGCCATTTCTGGCCTCGTCGGGTCCTACAGTGACGCCATTGGTGCTGAGGTCCAATTGGTTGAAAACAAGGCATCTTTTTTGGACAACCTCAAGATCCAGGCCAAGAAGGCCCTCGACGATTTCTTGGGTGTTCACCCACCAAAGCCAGCGCCTGCCAAAGGTGATATTGTCAACAAGGACGGCGGCGGAGCCAACGTGCCGGCTGGCCAAGTCGGCGACTTTCTCAAGGACTTGCAAGCCAACAAGGACCAAGCCGAGGAGCAAATCCATTCCTTGAAGCACGAGCTCTCGAAAGACATGGGCCCGAGGGACATCCTGAGACCTTACCAGGACGTGTCCATATCTGGCCAAGTCGGTGACTACGGCTACGAGCTCTTCTTCACCGGTGATATTACCCAAAGGGGCAACGACCAGCAACAGGTAAAGATTGGCACCTATACGCGTTACGAGGTCAAGGACATTGATGACAAGAGAAACGATTTCATCTTATACTACACCAACGGCCACAAGTGCTGGAACGGGCCAAACAGGAGCGCCGTTGTCACCGTCGAATGCGGTGAGTCCAACGAGATTGTCGCAGTCACTGAGCCTGAGAAATGCGAGTACCATTTCAGAGTCAGGGCTCCATTGGGTTGCAAACCACCAGCTAAGAAGAAGTAAGCTCCCCCCATTTGGCCTTGTCTACTTTTTTTTTTGCTTGATTTAACGTTGATGTCACTTGCTCGCGTTCGGTTTCCCTTTCCGTGGAGTTCTTTTGTGGTTTTTGTTATTGCCTAAAATTGTGTGTTTGTTTTCGTTTTGTGTAGTGACAGTGTTGAGTTGGCCAATGAGATCCTGGTGATGTGGGCGGCTAAGAAGTGGGCGGGGCGCTTCGCTCGTTTCTTGAGCAGGTTGCCAGTGTTTCTTGTGAATAAAGTTCCAGAATTTCCTGATCGATTGTAACTTGTGCGCTTGTCGAGCTGTTGATGACGATAGGTTTGGCGGCTAGTCGCATTTGTGGTTGGCGGCTAATCCCAATACCAAAAGTATAAAAGAGCGTCCAAATTCTCCTTCCAACAGACCAGTTCTCCAGTCTGTATCTACCTTCTCCTCCTCCTTTTGTACGGGAATGTGGCCGAGCGGCAAAGGCGCCAGCTTCAGGTTCTCGGATTTAAGAGTTTGGGGGGAACCTCCTCTTCATCTTCTTCTGTCTATACTTGAACACGCTGGTCTCTGTTTACAGGGATGCGAGTTCGACTCTCGCCGTTTCCAGAAGATTTGTACTCTATCTATATTATGATGCACATTGTATATATCTCTTGATACAAGTTGTAGACTTGGCTTTTCCTTGCTTATTGGCCTGGCTTGGCCTTTGGTCCCCAGTTCTTGGTTGGGTTGTCCTGGAATCTGGTGATCTTGAGTCTTCTGAATCTCTCAATCTTGCCACTGAGCTCATTTGGTTCGAACTTGGCCTCCTCTAGAGGCTTGATATTTTCATTGGTGCGGATCTTGTAACCTGCCGTGTTGATCCCCAGTTTCGAGACATCGCTTGTTGGAAATTTTTGGGCAATGTATTGGAGGAGGAGTGCCCACACGGTTTCCCAGCTGGCGTTTGTCTTGATGGCACCCGAGACGCAGTGGGTCAGCGATGCGTCGTAGCCTAGCGAGCCGAGTCCCGCGGTGAGCAGCTTAAGCGGTGGGGCCTGGCACTTGAGCACTGAGGCGATGCGGTCCGGTTTGAAGTAGAAACGGGTGTCGAGCTCCTGGAGAGCCAACGTTGCCATGCCCTCGATACGTTTGCGTGTCTTGTAAGTGTCGTCCTCGAGCACAGTTTCGTTGATGTCGAGGATCTTCTGGACAAACTGCTTGTTGTGCAGAGGCCCGTTGTACATGGGACCGGCAACGTGCTGGACAAAGCCGCAAAACTGGCAGTTGGCGCCGTGTGCCACTTGGCCCTGGGCCAGGCCGTACTTCAGCGTGCCATTCTCACGCTCGGTGGTCTTGCCCAACGGCTGTTCCTGAATGGCACCGCAGCCCGAGCACATGTACGCGACGGAGGTCTTGGACGCCAGCTTCTTGACTTCGATCGGCGATGTGCGGACACGGACAAAGACACGCACGTAGAAATCGATTGACAGCGACAGCAGCGGCTCCACGGTCTTCTTGTACTTGGCAGCCGTCGCCTGGATGCTGTTCAGCACCAGCCTCAACGCTGCCTCGTGTGACGCATCGTGGTTGACCAGCGTCGAGCCGCCGTACAGGGCAAAACACTTCTCCGGGTACCCACCCCCGGCGAGCACCGCCAAATCGGTGCAAGTGACGAGTAGCAGCCCGCCTTCGCTGACACTCTGCACGGCGGCATCGATGAAGGGGGTCGCCGAGCCGTAAGGGTCGAGGTCAATGACGTTGAACAGCTTGCCATCGGCCTTGGACTGGTACATAAAGGCATTTGCGTCGCCACGGTTAGACTTGAGCACGCCGCCGACCTGGTTGTGTGCAATGTTGCGGTCAATCGACTTGACTGCCTCTTCGAGGAAATCGTTGGCGACAATGCTCTTCACTTTGGGGATCTCCTTGGCGTATCTGATGGCGCGCAGCCCCGTGGCACTCAACGCCTCTAGAATGGAGATGTAAGGGCGCACCTCCGTCTCCTCACCAGTTTCACTGTCGTCTCTCTTGCGCTTCTTGCATACGGTGGCATCCCCGTACAACTCGGACCATGCCCTGATGGCAGTGACAGACAAGTCCCTGTTGAACTGCTGGATCGGGTTGTAAAAAACGTCCTCTTTCTTCGGGAACAAGATACTGGCCTTGCCCTCGGTGATGACGTTGAACTCTTCTGCGGCAGCGGCGGCGGTCGACATTCTGCGTAAAAATGGAGCAACGAGTCGCTTGGTCATGAGAGATGAGTTATAGATCTCCACTGGCGGCTGAATTTTTTTTTTTGATTTTTGGGGGGTCAACACCCACACCACAGACATACCACAAACTTGAAAGAGACAGACACTGACACTCTCAGAAACACAGCATGGATGAGGCAGCGGGCTTTGTACTGGGGACGCCGGACCCGAATGGCGGCGAGTTCGATCCGATGGAGCCGACAACGCCGTTTGACCTCGACCAGTACGATTACGGCTCCAGCGACGACGACGACGAACCAACTGACGACGAACCAACTGACGACGAGCTGCGTTTGCTCAACGCGCAATTGCAATGGGAGGAGTCGCTGGACCAAGTGCACCGTCTGTTCGGCCTCGTGGTGCTTCCCTTGATTGGCAAGGTGCTCGGGCGCCGTTTCGCCGGCGTCGTGTGGCGGTGGGCGTGGGACTACTTTGGCTAATACAAGAATCTCTCAGGTTTGCAAATGTAGCTGCGAGCGCGGTGGAGCAGCGCTGTGTGGAAAGGTGTCAGCAGCCTGCGCGAGATGTTCCTGTGTAAGATACTCTCGAGCAGCGCCGCGTTGACATTGCTCCCAAGGGCTCTGGGCTCGTGGGCCAATTGCGTTTGCAACTGTGCCAGCCGCGACAACAGCAGGCGCAGCAGCGCAGTCACTAGCAGCGAATGGTCCATCGGCGTCGTCTGCATGCCCTGCTCGCCCTGCTCGCCCGCCAGCAGCCGCGTCAGCGTCTCGTTGAACCGGTACAGCGCGACAGTGACGTCTGAATCGGAATCGCAATCGCAACCGCGCTGGTGCTCCTGCTCCTGCTCCTGCTCCTGCTCCTGCTCCTGCTCCTGCTCGCCCTCCTGGCCCAGCTCCATGGCCAGTTCGGGGAACCTGGGGCCCAGCAATCGGCACAGCTCGCCGTTGGCCAGTCGAACGTCGTCCGCTGTCAGCACGACACTGCCCGCGTACCAAAACGACTTCTCTCTCTGGATCGCCAGTGCAAACCGCACTTTCTCAATGGTCTCTTTGACTTGGGTCTCCATACTGCCTCTCTCTCTCTCTCTACCCCTCCCACGGCCGCTGGCTAAAAAAACCTCTTCTCAATTTTTCGCAGATCAACAACGCTTTTTAAGCCATTTTTTTTTTAAAAAGGCAATGAACGTCGTTGGGTTGGTTGCACTCCTGGTTTTGGCACCGGTCCTGGTCATTGGTGTTTTGGGAGCATTGTACATTCACAATGAGGACGCAGTGGCTTCAGCGGCGACGCGGGCGCAAAACTGGCTCTTGTGCAAAGAGAAGCAGCTCTTCAACGGCCGCGCCATCGCCGCTGGTGCATTCGTCGTCCAATGGTGTGTCCCCGCTTTGTACGCGGCGCTCTTTGTCGCCATGGTCCAGGTCTTCTACAACAACACATTTGACAAGTTGATCGACCCCAACACCTGGCTTTACAACTTGCTCTTGTCTGCACTGTTTGCCAGTTTTGTTCTCGCCGTTGTCAAGAAGCCCCGCGCGTTGGACTCGCGCAACGCGGCGTTTGCCAACTCGAGACATATCCATAACAAGATCATCTTCTTCCCCAATCAACAGTGCCGCACTTGCAAGCTCCCGAAGCCTGCGCGGTCCAAACACTGCAAGTACTGTGGGCGGTGCGTGCTTTTGTACGACCACCACTGCATCTGGCTCAACAATTGCGTTGGTGAGGGCAACTTTAGGTATTTCTACAGCTTCCTGGCAGCGAACATGGTTGTGTTGACATATGCCTGTTTGGTCATTTACCCTGTTGTCAGCAGGGAATGGACGGGGACCTGGGCTGAGTGGCCTGTCGTTTTGCATGAACTGTGTCTCTTGTTCATGTGCGCCGCATTTGACCTGATCCTCATCTACTTCTCCTACCTGCACTATGGATACATTTCGAGAGGAATGACCACCAACGAGTACATGAAGTGGGACTATGTACAGCATGTCTTGTGCGAGGGAAACCTGTTCAAATTCCAAGGACAACTGCTGGAGTATCTGCCCTATGACCAAGTCTTTGTCAGTATGGACACCTCGGATAGCACCGTGGTGTCCGTTGATCGACAATGGGTGAGGAAAGTACAGTCGATGGAGGAAATCGACAATGTGTACGATCTGGGATCTTTCAGAGATAACTGGAACCAACGGTTCTGGAGTTAGATGTTTAACCGTTTCTTGACGATATCACTGACGTTGATGGCAATGGTTTGCCGTGTAGGTGTGTGTGTAGGTAACGGCGGTGGGCTGGGCACCACTGCCGACGACGACGACGACGCTGCTGTGGTAAACTTGGATTTGAGCATTGATGCAGCAGTGTGTCTGTTCAAAAGTGCCTCGTTAACTGCTTTCGAGGGGAACTTGGACTTGAAATCAGCGGGGACAATGGGCGCATTTCTTGTCAACTGTGGTATCGCCTCAACGGCTTTGAAAAAGTCTTTGAACACGGCGTGCTTGGGTTCTTTGCTTCTTCCCACGAGCTTCTGGTACTTGAGCTTGCTCTCCATCCGCTTCAATTGCGCGCACATCTGGCCGTCATCAGCCAAATCATCGTCACCATAACTCAGCTGCACCTTGACCTTGCGTCGTCTCTTCTCTTTCACAACAGGCCGCGGGGGAAGATCCGCCGCTTCAATCTCCTGAAGATCCAGGTGCAACACTTCTGAGAGGTCAACAAAGTTGGCCAGCACGGCCATGTGCTCCATCTCGTACGCCTTATCCTCGTCATCCTGATAATACGCCTTGTCATCTGTCGAGTGGCCACTGCTGCGGCGATAGTCATCCTCGACGAACATGTTGTCGTATCGCAATGCCGTCGAGCTGACTTTATGACGCTTGAACGGCTGCATTGCAATCAAAACCTGATACACAACAACCCCCCAAACAGAAGTGAGCTGAGAGAGGGTCCTTTGTTGTTGTTGGAAAGAGAATGACGTCAACTCTGTAAATTGAAAAAAAAAAAAAATTAATAGCTGAAAAAGCGTTTTGTGTAAAAGTATAAATTTGTTCCTTCGGTTGATATGATCCTGCGAACAGTGGCATCGGTGTCTCAGGATACGCGTTTGCTATGGACATCGGCCTTCCTACGCTTAACGGCGTACGGTGCCTCCAATATGGTGCTGACGCTGTATCTCAAAGCGCTCGGCATTCCCGAATCGTTGATTGGTGTCTTCATGTCGTGCACCTTGGTAGGCGACACGGCCATCTCCTACTTCCTCACTTGGTACGCCGACGCCCTGGGCAGACGTCGGGTCATGATGGCCGGCTGCCTGTTGATGATGCTATCGGGACTCGTGTTTGCCACGAGCGAACGGTTCCCTGTCCTCTTGGCCGCCGCGGTGCTGGGCGTGATCAGCCCTAGCGGCGACGAGGTCGGGCCGTTCAAATCCGTCGAAGAGAGCTCACTGGCGCATCTGACACCGCTGCGGAAGCGTGCAGACGTTTACGCGTTGCATTGGGTCTTTGGGACAGCTGGCTCTGCGCTGGGGTCTTTGGCGGCAGGTGTCGCGGTGTCGCGGCTCCACGCGGCAGGCTACGCTGAGGTTGACGCCTACAGGGCCGTGTTCTTATTGTACGCATTGCTGGGTCTGTTGAAACTGGTGTTGGTCTTATTCCTCAGCGACCATTGCGAGATTGGCCCCGGCAAGCCGTACGCCAACGATGAATCGCCACTGTTGGCCTCCGGTGACGAGGCAGAATTGGTTGTTACCAGTGACAGGCTGTCCGCGGACACAGTGTCGATCATGATGCGGCTGTGTGCGGTGTTTATGACCGACTCGCTCGGGTCCGGGTTCATGTCGAGTGCCTGGGTCGTGTACTTCTTCAAGACCCACTACGTTGTGTCGTCTGCAGCGCTGGGTGTGCTCTTCTTCATCACCAACATTTGCAACTCGCTTTCTGCGCTGCCATCGTCAACGATGGCACAACGGTACGGTCCAATCAAGGCAACGTTGATGGTTCAGGTGCCCAGTGCGGTATTTTTGGCGTTGATCCCTTGGATGCAGAGTCTGTTGGGCTCGTCGTTGCTGACGGTGTTGTTTTATTCGACTTCTGCGATGGACGTTGTGCCGAGACAAGTGCTCTTGACGGGGCTGATCCGGCCTGAGGAGTTGACCCGGGTCCTGGGCATTGTCAACATTGGCAAGACGTTTGCCCGGTGCGTCGGACCCGTGGTGACGGGCCATTTAGCAAAAGCCGGGTTGTTGGCCTGGTCGTTTGTTATCAGCGGTGCGTTAATCTTCACAGCAGATGTCATGCTCAGCGCGCTATTTTGCGGAGTTGACCGTCAGATCCTGGCCAGCCACCAATGAAAAAAGACCTTGGACTCATTACGCCAAAATTGGTGTTCTACAAACTATTCACGTGTGATTTGGAGCGCTGTAGAACGAGCGGTCTATCTCTAGACCCTCCCGGTCGCTGCCTGAGCCTGCCTTCGATGGTCATTTCTGCACTGCAGAAGCGGTCTTTGCAGCCAGATCCGACCAGAGATGATCCATTCAACGATGTGGGACAAAAAAAAAAAAAAAAAAAAAAAAAAGAGTGAGAAAGACACCCCTGATCTCATCGCTGCTGCTAAGCGCACAGCTAAGCAATGTCGCATAGCGAATCACAGCGGCCGAGCTTTTGCTTCTTTGTTCAGCTGTGTCACGTGCAAGCTTTGTCCGCCCGAAATATTTTTTTTTCTCTCCGGCCTTGTGTTCCTATTTGGAAAATGCGCCGATCTGTTTTGATTTGCGCTGCATGCCGAAGTGAGGTACCAAAAGGGCTGTCCAGAAGAAACCCTGCCACAGCTGCGGGCACGTATCTGCTGCAATTCCTGCCAGCCCAGGTTCTGCACCTCGTGCCCGCCTAGCCCAGGTCACAGGGCCCCCCTCTTGGACAGGGGCCGTCTGCCTAGCAGTTGCCCGGGACGGGGGGACGGGGGCGCGCAATTGTCCAGCCTCATCGCGCGCACATTCTGCCTGCGCTGCATGGGCATGCACAGCCGTCCCGTAAAGTCATTATATACTCGAGCCGGGCCCTCCGCTCGTGTTCGACAAGGCGGAAAATTTTACCAGAAAAAGATCAATTGACCCTGGGAGCCCAGGGTTCTCTGTGTGGACTGTTGGACTTCGCCAGTAAGCAATGTCCAGGGCCCCTGACCCCGACGCCGGAGCCTCACAGCCAACGAACGCCAGTGCGTCGACCGCCACCGGCACCTCCGCAACTCCGCGTCGACCAAAGACGAGCTACTCGTGTGCGCCTTGCAAGCGTCTCAAGATCAAGTGCGACCACAGCGTGCCCTGTGCCCAATGTGTCCGTGGCAGGCGTGAGGACGAGTGCCTCAAGTCACCTGCCAAGTCGCTCACCCACTTTAAAGAGATGATCAAGCCCAACCCGCTGTTTGGCCGCATCACAAAGAGTGCTGCTGCTGCTGCTGCCGCCGCCGGTGCCGCTGGTGCAGTCGAAATCAGACGCAAGAAGTCCTCTGTGTCATCGTCCTCGTCCTGCTCGTCGCTGAGCATTGAGGGGGGTTCCCTTGTTGACCACGGCATTGTCGACTCGCTGGAGTCGAAGCTGGCCAATTGCGCTGCGCTCGTTGACCAGTTGCAATTGCAAAATGGCGAGCTCAAACGTCTCGCCGACTTCCGTTTGCACCAGGAGCGTGCCAAGGTCGCGCTGACAGACTTATACACGTTGGTTCCAGGCGACCAGGGCTGTGTTGACAAGTTGGACTCTTTCAAACGTGCGCTGCTGCCACTGGTGCCTCCCCGGCACACGGCCATTGAACTCAAGACCCGTTTCTTTACCCACCAAGGCCACCATCACACTGTGGACCCGGCCGCATTCGAATCGCAACTGGAGGTGTTCTTGACCGCATTGTCCTCACAGGGGGGAGACCTGGCCGATATTGATCTGTTATGGCTGGCTTTGCTGTTTGCCATATTGGCCCTCGCGTCCAGCTGGCACACGGACAAGGCAGTGCAACACCAGTCGCTCGTCTGGTTCAACGCCTCGCGACAGATACACAGCGTCGCCAAGGATGACACTTTGCACTGCGTTGTAGCAATTCAGACAACCATCATCCAAGCCTCCTTTTGCATCCTCAACAACAACTTCCCTCTCTTGGAAACGCTGTTGCCTGTGGGTCTCAACGACTCGTACGCCTTACAACTGCATCTCTCGTTTGCTGACCCGAACCCAGAGGCGACCGAGTTGAAACGAACGCTGTGGTGGCAGCTGACGACACTCGATACGATACGGTGCTTTCCTTTCAATAGGCTGCCGGCACTCGCCTACAATACGCCATTGCCTCAACGTGACAGCACAACGTCGTTCGTTGCGCGCTTTGCCACGCTGCTCAACAAGTTCATCATCAGTCACATGGCCAATGGGCTTGTCCCTGAAAACCTGCTGGCGTTCGACAGGGCGCTCGTCAATGTCCACAACACACTGCCCGACACTTTGAACCCACAAACGAGCACAGCGACCGATTTGCCGACGTTGATCACGCTCAACCAAATCCATCTCTTCTACTGCGTGTGCCGGTTCAAGATATGGCAACGGTACCTCTCCGATGGCCAATTTAAGTACGCGCAGCAGGTCTGCCTTGCGCTCTGCAAAGGCATGCTCGCCGGTTACACCAAATTGCGGCAATGCGAATGGGCCCAGTCAATGCTGGCGCAAATGGCTGTCTTGCCGTCGGTCATTGACGGCTGTATTGTCCAGCTGCTGCTCGTCGTTTTGTCACCCACCGTTGCAGATTGCTCCAGGTGGGAGATTCTTCAAAACGTCGACTCTCTGATGGCAGACCTGGGCCAAATGGGCAGGCGACTAGGCGAGTTGCCGAGACTAACTGAAGGAATCAGGGTCATTGGTGCCCTCCGCAAGTTCACAGAGTGCAACAACAGCTCGCCGGCCGATGTCATGAATGTCAGTTCGCTCGTGCATGGCCCTTGCTGCTCGAAAGCAGCTGATGAGATGCAGGCCAAGCAATTGAACGTGGATGTGGGTGCCCTTCCCGCTGCCAGCGTCGTGCACGAGTGCCGCATGCAGCTGGATGCGTTCCATGGCTCCTCAGACCGGCTGCTGATCGAGATGATTCGAAGAATGCCCGAGATGAAGGCCAGCGACCTCGTCGACTTTAGTCTCCTCTCCTACCTCTAATCTTAGATATATATATATATAGATATACGTCACAATCCCCCATAGACAAATTCCAACTTGACCACAAGAGCCACATTTTCACAACCTGCAGCCTGCCTTAAGCCCAAAACGCTAATATCTCCTATTTTTCTTTTTCTTTTTTTTTTTTTTTTTTTTGCTTGCTTGCGGGTCCGCATTCTTTTTCCTGCAGAAAGAGGGACTACTTCCAACGAGTGTGCGAAAAAAACACATGGACTTTGCCCAATCGGGAAAGGATCGGAAATTGGTATCAGTTGAGAGTGCATATGTCTGCATTGAACAATAGGAATTTCTGGCAAAAGAGGGCCATGGGCGCGCGCGCCTGTCTTTGTCTCGGCATCACTGCGTTCCCTTCATGCTTGTTGATTTAATTTAATCGGTTCTGTATGGTCAATCTGGTCTATTATTTTTATCAGATCTTCGGGGGGATCTTTGGGGGGGGGGGGGGTCACACCAATGATGGGCCCCCTACATTCCACGATGATCCAGAGCGTAAAAGGGATGTTTACGCCTTGCATACAGCAAAACCCTCGATTGGTGTAAACCTTGATTGGGTGTGGTGAGGTTTGTGTTGAAAGCCATCGAGTGGTAACTTGTAAAAGAGGCTCAGGGCGCAGGGCTCCGGGGGCTTCAGGGAATTGGGAATGTGGCACTGTGCAGCTCTTTTTAAACACGGTATGAAGCCCAGTGGACTCATTAGAGTGAGACGAAAAAACAAAGCAGAGAGTATAATTGGGGGTTTTTTTTAGCCAAGCTATTTACTAGCTAATTGAGCTCGTATGACCCTTTGTGAGTTGACCGGTGCGACAAATTTGATCCAAGATGGAAAAAAACAATAGTGCTGTAATTGGCTGAATTGGATGAATTCTTTGTAAATTGCTTACACCCCTACCCATCCCCTTTGAAAGGTTTTTCGATACCTCTTTTTGTTCCTCAATCACTGACAAGGAGTTCCTTCTTGCTGGGGGGGGGGGGGTTGATACAGGATTGGTACGGGCCACATCGCCATCAACAAAAGCCCAAAACGAAAAAGGCCACCCACCAGCCAATCGTTTGCAAAAAGCCATCAACGACCACTGTCCATAACTCCTTCAAAAATGTCGGCCAGGGAGTACATGAAGGCTGCCAAGGCTGCACTCGCAGATGAGAATCCCGAGTACTGTATCCAACTCGCCGGCGACGCGTTGGCAATAGACCCATCGTTGTACTTTGCCCATGTCTTCATTGGCAAGTCGCAACACATGCTTAACCACATTACAGAGGCAGTCCGTGCTTATCAGGCCGCCATTGCCCTGAATCCATGTGAATTGGTTGCCTGGAAAGGCCTGCTGCTGATTGTCAAGAATACTCCTGATTACAAGCTCTTCTTTGGCGTTGTCAGTGACTACGCCGAAGTGCTTGTCGATGCGCAGCAGTCCCTCGTTGACCTGATTGGCGAGGTCAAGTTGTACCTCAAGAACTTTGCAGAGGGCCCCGTCTTTGAAGAGTACTGGAGAAACCTTCTCCCGGGCAGCAAGCTCGGGCAGATCACGATGGGAGCCATCGAGCCTGCCCCTAAGGCTGTCACCAAATACCTCGAGATCCAGCTGAGCAGAGAGAACACCGAGGTCTCGAAGGCTCTCTCGAACCAGCACCACAAGAAGAACAACACTACAAACACCGTTGTGTGGGAGTGCTACAAGAAGTCCCTCGTGCCTGAATTGTACGAGGAGCTCATCAACATCAGCAATGACGACCAAGAGAGAAGAAAAACTGAGGAGTCATACCTCAAGTATAGGGTTAAGGTGCTCAAGGTGATGCCTGCAAAAGCAAGATCTGAGGCATTCGAGCAAATCAAACGCATGCTGGAAGGAATGGTGCTCGTCAAACACACCTCTTTCTACGTCTGGTCCTTATACTTTGACTGGATAGACTACAAGCACTTCAACGACATCAGTGAGGAAACAATCAGAAACTTCCTGGAGCTGTTTGGTGCGCTGCCTTTGGGTCAGATTGTCTACTCCTTTGTTAGATCCGAGTTGTCGCCGTACAGTATCGAGATTACCGAGTCGAAGAAGAAGAAGAAGAACAGGAGAAGACCCAAGAAGAAAGAGTTGTCTGAGGAAGAGAAAAAAGAGGAATTGGAAGAGCAGAAGCTCGAAGAGTTGGAAGATGGAGAGGAAGTCACCACTGTCTCGCCAGATGAGCTCCTTGCAATCATGGATGACGCTCTAAACTCTTGCAAGACTAGCGCTTTCGCCCATAGAATCCTGCTCAACTACCGTCTCTATCTGAAAAAATACTCAGACTCCACTCAGATCTGTCAAAATGCCATCTCTTTGCTTGGCAACAACACCAGGAGCACGGGATACACGTTCCCAAACACCAAGGAGGACTTCCTCGTCAGCTTTGCCTCCATCTTGACGTACCACGAGGCACCAAAGAACTATCGCCGTGCTCTCGAACTGTACGATTCTATTCTGCAAGACTCCCCGAACAATATCAAAGCCCAAGTTGGCAAAGCCATCATCCTTGCCGAAGGAGAGCATTTGGAAGAGGCCAAAATTTTGCTTGAGAATGTTGTCCAGTCCAATCAGGATCATATCGAGGCCATCAGTGAGCTCTCGTGGATCTACATTAAGCTGGGTGAATACTCAAAGGGGAGAGACGCCCTGATCTCCATCCTGAGAGAGTTGAAGGGAAACAGCCTCTTCATTGTCGAGCTCAAGGCCACCATCAATTGGAGAATTGCCCACAGTTACGTAAGACAGGAACCTCCCTTGTTCGACAAGGCTTACGAGTTTCTCGTTGATTCTTTGAGGTCTTCCAAGAACCATGCCCCGTCATACACTTCACTGGGTGAGATCTATCTCAACTACTATGGCGACCACAAAAGAGCTGGCAAGTGTTTCCTCAAGGCATTCGATATCGATTCCAGTGAGGTGACATCCGCGTACCACCTTGTCCAAGAATTCACTGAGAAATGCGACTGGTCCAGCGCGGAGTCCTTCTCTCTTCGTCTACTGAGTTCGGAAAATGCCAGGCGGAAACTTGGCCCTAACTCATGGCCTTACAGAGTGCTTGGGATGGCCTCATTGGAAGTGCAAGATGAGGCAAAGGCCATCGAATGGTTCCAGAACGCTATCAGAATCGATCCACGTGATACAGAGTCCTGGATTGGTTTGGGAGAGTCCTATTTTGGCTGTGGAAGACTGGAGGCTGCTGTCAAGGTGTTCAAGAGGGCACTGGAGCTTGACCCAGAGAATTGGATCGCCAGGTACTTGCTGGGCGTTGCATCTGCCCAAATTGGCGACTTTGCAGAGTCTATCGACACATTGAGGGTTTTGCTTGACGAGAGACCAGAAGAAGAGTGTGTAATCTATGCCCTCTCCGAGTCCCTGCTGAGGTTTGCCGGGCAGTCTGTTTTGGAGGGATTCTTTGGAAGAGCCATTGGTTCTGCATTGCAGGCCACTGAGCTACTTCCAAGGGGCAACAAGGCCTCCTACAACTTCTGGAAGTTGATCAGTGACTTGATCCAGATCTTCCTACAGATTCAGTCAAAGATTGAGCAGTTCCCACAGCATGTTATTCTAAAGATTCTGTCCGAATCCAAGACTGTGGAGATCAATGAAGAATTGGTTGCTGAGTACCTTGAGAAGGGGAAGAACGTTGACCTTGCCGCTCTGCTTCTCACTTACGTCAACAAGGCCGCTCTGGGATTGGGCCCTAAATCCAGAGCGCTACGTTCCTCCACTCTGTACAACCTCGGTCTCTCCCAGGTTATTGCGTTCCTGAAGACAAAAATGACGCATTACAGGGACGATGCGATTGTCTCCTTAAAAGAGGCCATCAAATTGCAAAACAACTACCCAGAGGCCTGGATTGCTCTTGGTGTGGCCACCTCGTCGGCCAATCCTCGTGTCTCGCAACATTGCTTCATCAAGGCCTCCACTTTGGACTCCAAAAACATTGGCATTTGGTCCAATCTCGCATTGCTCTTCTTGAGATATGGTGATTCGACACTGGCTAGCGAGGCGTACGCCAGAGGTCAAAGTTTGGCACCAAGCCAGCCGATTTCTTGGTTGGGAAGTGCGCTCACGGCAGAAGTGCAAGGCGATGAGGAAACTGCTGCCAACTTGTTCACGCATGCGTTCATTCTTGGCAATGGAAGATCTCCAAGTGCACAGCTCGCCTACGGTATCAGTGTCTGTCTCAAGAGAATTGGTCAGGGAGACGACATCAAAAACATTGAATCAGTGCAGGAGTTGTCCAGTGCTGGATATGGTATGCTGCAATACTTGAAGCACTATCCACTTGATCAGTTTGGTCTGTCGATTGCCTGCCTGATCCTGGAGAGACTGAATGACTACGAATTGGGTGAGGAGCTTGCCCAGAATTTGCTGCATTTGTTGGAGAAGTCTTACGAAGAAACAGAGAACGAGCAGGACTTGGAGAGCTTTGCCAGAGTGAAGGCCCAACTATCCAGATTCAACCTTGGATTGAACCAATATGAGACTGCCATTGAGAATGCATTGGAGGTTTTGGAACTCACTGAGCAACCAAAGACGGCGATTTCTTCAAGAACTGTCCTTGGGTTGTCATACTTTTTCCTTGACAAGTTTGATGAGGCTCTAGATGAGTTCAAGGAGATCTTGAATCTGTCCGGCGATGCAAGAAGATTGGTGGTATTGATTGCCCAGGTCTTGTATGCGTATGGTACAGAGGAGACCAAGCAAGCTGCGTTGGACCAACTTTTCGAGAACATTGAGACCTCGGGAACCTCCTTGCTTGTGACACTCGTCATTGGTGCCATTTCTGTCATTGAAGACCTTGAGGACTACTGGGGCATCGTTAAGGGTGAGTTGGAAGGCCTGCCTTTGACCGAGGTCATTGAAGACAAGTTCAAGAATGTCCCATTCTTGCTCTCTAAGATCAACAAGAAGTTGCAACAGAAGAACCCTGATCTGCCGCTTCAAAGATCTGCCTTCATGTTTCCCGATGACCTTCGCATTTGGAACACGCTGGACAAGAACGTTGCATTGAAAATCGCTGCCCAAGGGAAGGTTTCTGCCGTTGAGCTGAGTGATGCCTATCTGCAAAGACGGACTCTAAGCGCGACGCAACGGAGCATGTTCTTGTCACCTTGGAACCGTGACATCTTTCCATTGAAAAGTTCATAGAGATGATAATAATACAATATGCATCAAAGCATGACCTAACTGATGAGCTGTAATAATGTTTTTCCTTCAATTTCTCTGTTGAATTGGTGCAAAAAAATTCGGCGACGACGTATATATAATATAGTGTGGCGTATGCATGACGTTGCACTACGTTGTTTCCTCTATGAAGTACATACATACATATTGCGCATGAAGGTACATAATTATTTTAATTAATATTTATGATTGAAATTCTATGCAAATATTTTTCAAATATTAATGCAGCTATATTAATATTATTATAATATAATTATATATAATAGTGCAGCACGCGTTCCGCCGGCTGATCGAATTTTAATACGCCGGCGGAAGCGGTAGTACGTACGTATAGCTAGCTAGGCAAGTGAATAAACGGCAACCTCTTCCGAGCCATAAACCAAAACAAAGTTACAATGGAGTCATTCATGGCATGTAGTACTGCCTGGAATCTATAACGTTTAGATAACGAATGGGATCAAGAAGTACTTGTTTCTGATACCGTATCCCTTGGCCTTCTTTTGAGCCCACAAGTACATTTGGACAGCACCTGCGAGCAAGAAAAAGCCGGTGAACACGTTAGGGTTGATGATGAAGACGGCGATCCAACCGTAGACCTCAAATGTGTAGTTTGGCGCAATGAAGATCTCAAAGAAACCACCAGCTGGGGCCTGTCTTGGCTTACCCATTCTGACACTCTTGTCACCCAGCAATCTCAGTTGGGTGTGAGTGATGAAGTTGAAAGTCTCACAGAAGGCCCAGAAGTAAAGAGCGTACCCTTTGTAAGGCTCTAGTTGTGGGATGTCGAGGTTACCCCAGCCCACATAGGACAACGCGACAGAGCCGCCGAGGACCCAGTAGTGGAAAGAGTTCTTGAACAGGTTGAAGACTGGCATGGTGGAGTTGCTGAATCTGTGGACGAAAATGGTCTCAAACTCTCTCTTGAGGTAGTGGAGGATGTTGAGGTGGTACAGCAGTTCAAACTGCTTTGGGGCGCCAGCGAGCTGGTTGTACACGAGGTAGTGGACCAAGATGGGACCGAAATACTCAATGATGAAAACGCCTCTCCATGAGATCTGTGGGCCCAGGTCCTTGACGGCAATGGCAATGGCCTTGGTGGCCGAGAAGGCATCCTCAGTGACAACCTTCTTGGTGTCAGGGTCGGTGAGTCTCAACCGATGGACAGAGATGTTCTTGTTGGCCTTGGAGACCTGCTTTTTGAGGTCGTCAACGGAGCTGGCCTGGAAATTGGCACTCTTGATTGATTTGGAGCGGGACTGGAGAGCGATCTCAGGCATTGGTGCTTTGGGGTTGATGTCAAAGATGCTTATAAATGGGCTCATTAGGAAGAGGAAGACAGGCGGGCCGCGGGTAATTTTCGCGCTGGTGTGTGGGAAAGGGACAGGTTACCCTACTTTAAAAAAATCACCAAGGGCAAAAACAGACACAAACAGAGTCCATTTTGACAAGAGGCTACAACGGTTAAAAAAAAAAAAAAAAAGCAACTCCCCTTTGGCGAGTCCCCCACTTATGAAACTCTCAGGCCTTTTCCACAGCTACGTCAATGACAAACTCCGCGTTGAGCTGAAGAACGGAACGGTCATCTCCGGGACGCTGATCAACGCGACGCCGGCGATGAACATGACCCTGAAGAGCGCGACGATGACGCTGAAGCACCGCGACCCTGTCAGGGCAGACTTTGTCAACGTGAGAGGAAGCACGATCAGGGGCGTTGTGCTGCCGGACGACAATCTGGAGCTCAAGTTGCAGAAGGTGGCTGCGCAGCCGCTGGGCAAGAAGCCCAGCAATCCGAAGAAGAGGGCGGCCGATGAGGACAAGCCAAAGGCCAAGCGTGCGAGAGCATTGTAAAAGAGAGAGAGAGAGAGAGAGAGAGAGAGAGAGAGAGAGAGAGAGAGAGAGAGAGAGAGAGAAAAAGATTAACCTGTACTTTAGACTGTACACTAATGAATTTGTTTTATTGTTTTTGTCGATGCCCAATGTACGATCCCCATTTTACTACAACTTCCTCTCCATTTCGCTCATCGTGAACCCGCTAAACTCATCGCAGTGCGCCAGCTTATCCACGCACTCATCCACGTAACTCAACGAGTAGTCTCCTTTGAAGCAAAGCCGTATCTTTCTGTAGTCACAGTCGATCTGCGCCGCGAGGTACTGGTAATCTCTGAAGACGAGTCTGTGGTACAACAGACCCAGCAATTTGAGGTATTTGAATCTGTGCTGTGCGATGTAGAACTCGATTATCTCCCTCTCTGGTTGCAAATGGAACAGCTTCGCCAGCAGGCAGGCGAATGGGAAAGGCCTGTCACCAATGTCGACCGAGCCGACGGTATCCAGCTGCAATGCCTGGTCCTGGAGCGTTGCTGCGTCGAGTGGGAAGCAGAACTGCTTGTAGAAGAGCGAGCCCTCTGATCGCTGGCGAAGAATGGCATCCATAAAGTTCTAATCTCTGGCGTGGAGCCCTACTCAGAGTGCTATATAGGGATAGCCCTTTCCAGCCCTAACTTTTGTCAACACCGCGAAAAAAATTCGCGAACACCGTCTATATAAAGAGAGAAAAATTCTCCCCTTTTTTGAAAATTTTTCTTTCCTTTAACTTTCAACTAGGAAATTCAGGCACTGTTTGAAAGTGTACGTTTGCCCCTGAGGACAGCAGCAGCCAGATTTTTTTTCTTCCTCAAAGACGAGAAGCTCACACTGATGATAACGTTGTTTACTTCTTTCCCAGTCTTATTTCGACCATGACGAGATGGGGAACTAACATGTTTCATTGGGCCGTCCTTCTTTGCAGTTGGACACCGATGATTTGACTTTTACTTGCCAGTAATTGACAATACTGAGTGTTCTTCTTTTCTTTGAGTGATGCTGCTGCTGCTGTCTACAATTATGGGCTTAGCTATACTTTCAAACTGAAGAAGTAAGGCTACTTCTTTAGCCCTCCCCCCCCCCGCCCCTGCGCGGCAAGACAAGACACACACAAAACTCATAATGAAGAGTTCCTAAGATGATGATACATTCCTAAACATTCGCAGTTTCCACGGTAGCTTACGCTCGAACCCAATTCAATAGTAAGTCGGTGACCGCCATTTGACCTTCCTAGGATGTCTGATTTAAGAACCTTCATTTTGAAACTTTTTGTGTGTGTTTTAAAGCCTTATAGCTAGGACAAGAGAGAACTCTTGTTTCCGCTATAAGCCGTCTCTACAAATGCTGCCATTGATTGTGATTGAGATTATGTAGAAATTATATGACACCAAAAGGTTTGGGCTCCCAATTCGCATATCTGACAAAGAGCTTTGGCTCCTTCTTTTCCTTGTCGAGCTTTGCTTTCTTCTTCAAGTTGGCAATGTCACTGGTCAATGAATCAAAGTTCAACTCATCGACAGTCCTCTTCCTGCCCGCTTCAGGGGTTCTCTTGTTCAACTTGGCTTCAATCCTCTCTGTGGTTGTGGTGTCCAAGGGCAAAAGCTTCATCTCTTGTAGAATCTCCTTATTGATGCTGCTGTTGTGCTTCCCCAAAAGTTCGACGATTCTCAGCAGACTGCCATCCTGGCGAAACTTGTCGGCATTGTCAATAACCAACCACTTGGCCCAACACTCCAATGTCCTGACGTCTTTCTCCGCACTGATTCTGAACACCTTATTGCCTTCCAAGTCAACGCTGTGCGAGAACTCGTAGATCTCTCTCAAAATGCAACCCAACAGTTTGAAGATGAAGGTGAGCTGTTCTTGGTAGATGTGGGCCAGCAACGGTTGGTAGAGCACTTTGCCCTGGTCAAATTTGTACTTGGCCAGGAATCTTGCCAGAACCTGGCATGCCAATGACTCGCTCTCTCCAAAGCTCTCCGAGACAGCGTTGATGATCTTCCAGTACTCTCTTCCCAGATCGCTGGTATCACCAGCCTTGAACTTCTTGTTGAGATTCTCCCTTTTGAATCTCCGGTAATTCTTCAAAAGATCCTCAATCTCCTTGATGACTTCCTCGTCTGACTCCTCGTCAGAGCAGTCCTTTTTCTCATCCAGCTTGGCCCAAAAATTGGCATAGGTCCATTCAACGGCGCCGTCAAGGGCAATTTCAAGCATTTCCAAACTCGACAACTCGCCGTGTGTGCCAGCGTGTCTCAACTCGACAAACCAGCTGGGCAGGTTTATCTTCCTCGCAAGAACGTTCAATGGGATGGCGAACTTGGCCTGTTGTCCCGGGTCCAACAGCCCATTGACGAATCTGATCACAGTCATTGAAATGGACATCTTGAGCTGGTCTTCGAGGATGATGACGTCCTCGCGGAAGTCCTGCGTTCTGAGCTGGTACAGTTCGTGTTGAAGGGATATCAGCTGCCCTGAAATGCTCACACAATGCGGCAGCTTCGCCTTTGTCTCGAAGGAGCGCAGCTTGACAATGCCTCTCCGCTGCCTGGCAACGAGTTCAGCGGTCAGCTGTGCGCTCGGTATGGCCTCATTTGTTGGGAATAACGAGGTTCGGAGTTCAAGTAGGTGCTTTGTAGAGCGCCAGGCAGTCACTTTGGGTTCCAGTTTGTTGTGTTTCCTGGCCATTTGGTTTTACTTCAACTAATTGAAAGGGGCCTTGATTTTTTTTTGATATATTTTTTTTTTTTGAGGGGGGTTCGGTCAAACAATCTATAGCACGCTGGAAAAATGGATTAAGTGATAAACATACAAAAGTAAAGGTAGAGGTTCAGTTGAGACTTAAGACTTCAGTCAATTGATGGGATTGTCATTGTCGAAGTGGTGATTTGCAGAGACAAAAAAGTTTGGGGCGTAGCATATCGCGGCAGTAAAAGCCGTGTCGAACTGAACAAAAGAGGATTTCTAGTACTTAACAGATGGTTGTCTTTCCACAAGCGTAGATTTCAAGGAGACACACACATTTTGGGAATTGTATTTGTAGAGCCCCTGCTAAGCTCTGCCTCTCGATCTGATTGGTTTGATGGATTAGGGAATGTGGAGAGTAAGCAGTACAGTGTCTGGTAGGGTCACAGAAAAATTCCGAGAACAAAATTCATCAACCAAGATTTAAGGCTATTTCAGAGTCCTCTAGAGCCTATAAACCATAGTGCCTCTGTTCGATGAGCGACAATGTCGTCGCGTGTCTCGTCCACTTTTTGCGTCAAACTTGGCGCGAAAAAAACTTCCCGATTTGATCGACACACACCGCTATCCCGTATCGGTTCTCATCAGGTGGAGCAGCACCTGAAAGTGGCTATGAGGACTTCCATCCACTGATTCTTTGTAGTGGCTTCCCCCCTCGCAGGGCCGGGTCTCTTTTTCAAAGAAGAGTTTCTCGAGATTGGTACACATTCTTTTATGTGGTGATCTCCCCAGAAATGAGGAAGAATCTTCGACTCAAAAACATTAATTTTTGACTCCAACCCAAATAAATACTGGGAACAATTCGTCATGTATTAATGTAATGTAATCTTAACTCCGTTGGCTCAGGCTTGGGGCTGCAGCCTGCTGATTGGCTGGCTTTGGAAAACATGCGTGGGGCTTGTCTATTCAAACACCCACACATCGCAGATTCCAAAGTTCTCGAATTGAATGAAAACACAGGGGCTGAGAAGCATTGAGAACACCAACAAGCTTGCAAAAGTTCTGAGCCTTTTACAAATATGTCGAAAGCAGCGCTCAGATCTATCAAGAACGTTGTTAATGGCTACACCTCCGCCCAGGTCAAAGTTAGAAATGGTGTGTGGGCGTTCTGCACTCGACTTCAATTCCTTTTGCGCTCATCACGGACTACCCTAAAAACGTATTCAGCCCACATCCAATGAGCCTAGCGGACCTTCCACGTCTGACATGGAGGAGCTGGCGGATTTGTCATACCAACAGTAAGTATTGGCCTTGGCTCTTTTCGGATTGAGAATGTTGCACTAACCTTCTCGTTTTTTCGCAGTGTGGAGTTCTTGGAGATCATGGACATGTTGGACAAACGTCTGAATGATAAGGACAAAGATTGGCGCCACGTCGCAAAGGCCCTTGCAGTGCTGGACTTCCTCGTTCGTTGTGGCTCTGAGAATACCGTCCGTTGGTCCCGCGAGAATTTGTACATCATCAAGACGTTGAGAGAGTTCCAGTACACAGATGACAGTGGTCACGATCAGGGCTCTATTGTCAGAGTCAAGGCCAAGGAACTCACCTCTTTGCTCAGAGACGATGAAAAACTGCAACAGGAGCGTCAGCTTCGTGCGAACAGAAGAAATCGAAAAGAGCACAGACGCCGTGACGATGACGACGACGACGACGACGGCGACGGTGACGAGGATGTGCTTGCTAAGGCTCTCAGAGAGAGCAGAAGACAGGCTAATTCAAAAGAGGGAGATCCTCTTGCGACCGCATTAAGGCAGTCTTCTTGCGTTGGTTGGTTCTGGAAGTCCTTACCCCGCTTGCCTCGGATCCCCCCTCCAAACCAGCGGAAGCCTTTCTATAAATTCAGACTCCTCTTTTTATTGTTTTGGCTTTTGGATGACACAGTGAACATCAGCTATCTGGTGTTTGGTGCAAAGGAAATCAGCATGCGGTCCCTATTCTTCACACTTCTCAAAGCATGTCTTGATCTCTTTGTTTCATATAAGTGTGTCTGCTCCGAGTTTCACTACACAGATCCAATTGAAGACTTAGACCTACAAGAGGTGTGAATCGCTTGGAGTCGCTATTATGGATTCTTTTTCCTCTGTCAACTATACTTGCGAAGAATTCTCACAAACTTATCAGCGCCCCTTATCGCTTTTGACATCAGCGTTGAGGTGAAGGAGTTGAAGATTCTCATTAATTTAATGTCTTAGGTAGACGTAAAAAAACCGTACATCAGGGGTTGACTCCAGGAGCTCTAGTCTTTCTCTTTTAAAACGTAGAGTCCATTTGTTCTCACTGAACTTCTCTCTATGTTTTGAGGTCCGGAATATTACCCGATACAGCAATCTTCCCGATTGGGGATGACCGGGTAACCTCTTTCCTTATTGCCAAAAGCGTAGAGACTGGAGAAGGGGGGTGGGTTGGGCAAACAAGGGGCAGCACTGTTGATAGCCATCTGTGAGGAATTTGAAAACTGGAGATAACCGTTTTCATCTTCATTGCAGCTGCTTCAATGAGCGATACCAGCGACTACGAGCCCCTTCCCAGCAACGGCCCCGCCACTGAGCCCACTGCAACAGAGATTGGCACCAACAACAACGGGCCCGGACCCAAAGACACTCCAATTGACGAACAATCAGACTATGAAAGCTCCTCCAGCGACTCTGAATCTGACGATGAGGACGAAGAACCACCAATTTTGAGGTACTCGAGACTGACACAGCTGCCCAAGACTTTCTTCCAGAAAGAGCTCATCTCCGCATCGCTGATCACCGACAGGATCTTTGTCTTTGGCACATCTTCTGGCCTGTTATACGTCACCGACGTCAATTACAAGCCACTTGGAACTTTGAGAACGAGGAAATCGCCGATCTTGTCAATCGGGTTCGATGGGGCCAATCATATTATTGCCGGATCGATCGACGGCACTGTGTTCATAGTGCCACTCGACCAGTTGCCCTCCCCAGCTAACATCACAGCTTATGACCTCAAGACGCCCATTTACTCGGTCCTACTCAACGGACTATACCCTGATACCAAATCTTTCATCTACGGCACCAAGAGTGGCGAAGTTGTCGTTTCGACGTTGAACTGGATCGGTTCCAAACAGGACAAAACCATATTCAAGACTGAGGAAGGGTACGCCATTGTGAAGCTAATGAAAGTCGGGAAGGTTCTGGTTGTGTTCAGTGACATGGGGATATCTTTTTTGAATTTGAACAAGCCCGATGAGATACTGCTGAACTTGAAGAAGCCCAAGAAGAAGAAGTACCCAAGTGAGCTAGTTTGGCCCAAGGTGAACTTGCAGGATGCCGACAGGGTCATCATTGGATGGGTAGACAAGATCTGGAGTATCAAGTTTGATGGGGCGTTCCAAGATAAAGAGGAGACGAGGTTCTCCTCGGCAATGTCCACATTCAGCAAACCGACATACAGCAGCGGCTCGCACAGCGACCAAATGGTGTCTGTTCATGTCGAGTATGAGTACAAAGTGAGGAACTGTCTCATTGCAGGCATTGGCTGCTTCAAGGACGACTTGTTAATGGTCCTCACCATAAAGAATCTCGACAACCTGGAAGACCCACCAGAGCTGAGAATCATCAATTGCTTGCAAGACGAGGAGATATCCAATGACCAAGTTGTCTTGAGAAACTATCAGCACTTGAAGATTAATGATTTGCAACTGGGCCAATTCGTTCACGAGACAACTTACAAGTTCTTTTTGATTTGCTCGTTTGACTGCATCATTGCAGAAGAGTTCAGTCTCCACGACAGGTTTGAGTTCTTGTTGGGGAAACAGAATTATATTCAGGCGTGGGAGATTTCCAACAACCTGGTCAGTTTGCGCGAGAGATGCAGCGTTGGTGTCAAGCAAGTTGAAAAATATCTGCGCGAGAGTGAGAATTGGGCGTTATGCTCCAATTTCTTGCAGAAAGTTCTGGATGTTGAGCCGTCCAATCAGACTGAGTCTGAGTATCTCGCTGAAACTCTTGACCAATGGTGCTGGATCTTTTTGAAGTCGGACAAGTTTAAAGAGCTTGCTGAAATTCTGCCAATAAACGACACCCTGTCTGCTTCCAAGAATGTCTACAACAGGATCCTTGAACATTTTATTGACAACAATGAGGCAGACCTACTATCGAACTTCATCAACAAGTGGCCTGTCGATTTTTATCATTCCCAAACCATTGTCAGAAAGTTGGAGGACCACCTTGAGGCGGAACCCAATGAGCCTACCACGGACGTATTCAGACGTTGCCTGGCTGACACCTACTTGAGAAAGAATGATCCAAGTTCTTCGATAAGGCACTTTATTCTCCTGAAGGATACTGTTGTGCTGAAGCTTATCGCAAAACACCATTTGCTCAATCAAAACATCAAGAGGCTGCCTGAAATTGTTGCGATCCTAGTAGGTTCCAATGGAGTGGACAAGTCTTCAGTGAAGGAGCTCGAATTTAAAGTGCAGCAGCTCGTTGACCTCATCATTGAGAATAGGCATGAGGTTTCTATAACTGATGTTATCAAAACACTCAGAGAGAGCAATCTTGTGGTGGTGAACTTCTTCATTCTCAAAAGATTGGCCAAATTAAACGAGATCACTGACTTTGAGACCGACTTGGTCCTCCTCTACGCACAGCACTCCCCTTACGAGCTTCTCGGGTTCTTGAAGAAGTATAACAACTATTCCATTGAAATCGCTTTGAAAATCGCTCAGGAGAAAAAGCTATTCAAAGAGCTTGTCTACCTCCTTGGAAAGATTGGGAATGTTAGTGAGGCCATGAACATCATTATTGATGAGCTTGATGATGCTAATTACGCCATTGAATTTGCCAATGATCATTCGAAGAACAACCCTGA
Organism: [Candida] sanyiensis; assembly: GCA_030569275.1. Taxonomy (NCBI): domain Eukaryota; kingdom Fungi; phylum Ascomycota; class Saccharomycetes; order Phaffomycetales; family Phaffomycetaceae; genus Barnettozyma; species [Candida] sanyiensis. Next base: position 52,861 of record JAJMKO010000004.1, on the reverse strand, counting down.
AATTTGGGATCTCTTCCTTGACAAAGGTCTCAAGAAGGCAAATTTCATCAAAGTGATTATAGAGTTTACAGGTATTTTCTTTGATGCCACGGTGCTGGAAAGAATACCCCCAGGAATGGAAATTGAGGACTTCAGAAAATCGTTGATTAGAATCACAAAGGACAACGAACTGAATTTGGCCATTCAGAGACAGATACTGGAAATCTTGGAAAAGGAAGGAGTGGTTAAGAGTCATGAGCTGAATAGACTGAGAGTGGAGGGCCAGGTTGTCGGTGACCTGGATTTTTTCCACCAGAACGCTGCTGCAAAGATCTTCATTTCGAAAGATGGCCACCTCAGAGTTTTAGAAGCCTAGCCATATGCGATGTTTGGTAGATTATGCATAACGAATGAAACGAAGTAGTGTTCTTTATTGCGCTGAGGTGCAACTAGTTAAAAGGTACCCTCCATATTTGGAAAGAACACAAATGTTCAAGCAGACAATCATCTTTCCTCATTTGCAGCTAACTGCTCAAAGTCAAGAGATACGGAACATGACTTCCAAAGTAGTCGTTTCTGTAGCCAAAGGGACGTTTCTTTCAACAACGATTCTATTTAAAACACATTCCTGTTGATGATGTTCGCGCATCTTTCCCCGTCCAATCTCTTCAAGAGTTTTCTTGAACCATTTCCATTTTCGAAAGCAGCATCAACACGCTCCTCTGCCTCTGGATTCATCTTATAAAAGATATGGCAATTGTGAAAATCATCATCGTCATCATCGTTCTCATTCTCATTGGAAAAATAGTTTACCTCCTTTCTTGCACTCACACAACCTTCAAAGAGTCTCTGATTGAAGTCAGGAGAGTCAAACAACGCCATGAGATTCCTGGTTTGAGCTCCACTTTCTGACTTCTGAGATCTCATTGAGCTCAAGTTCTTCTTTAGTCGTCTGATGGATTCACTTCTCTTCAAGTTATAGCTGGACCACCTGCTCTTCACTTCATTTTTGGTTGGATCTAGATTACTATCTTTAAACTTCTTGAGCCCCATCTCATATCCTGCTGAGATCTGTTTGATAAACGATTTGCTCATTGTTTTAATTCTGGATAGGGTAGATGTTCGTGGTAGGATGGAATCCACATTGAAACCAACACCTGGTGGTCTGGCCGTCGGTTGCTCATCGTTTTCACCAACAAATGTCGCCGAGTCTGAGAACCTGTCATCTTCGTTGGTATCATCTTCAGCCGCCGCCGTTGGAACAGTATCGCCAATCTGCGTATGATAGACATATCTGATGTAAGTCTCAAAAGCAGGGTCAACTGCAAACTTGCCTTCGTCCTTCACTTGAGCAGAAGAAGCATTCGCAGTGGCAGATGTTTTCCCATTCTCCTCAATTACAGCATTGTTTACCAACTCGCCAACAGGCGAGTCACTGATGACATCAATCTGTGTGTTTTCCAACTCAGAGCTGGATGAAAAGTCATCTCCTCCTCCGGCACCTGCATTATCGTCAACAAGTGCCTTCTTTCTTTTTCTGAATAGTCTCATTGGAATGGACATGAAAAATGTTGAGCTGTGAGCAGTACACTGTCGAGACAAAGTAGTGGCATCTACTCCCTTACTGACAGATCCTGTTATAGCTGGGTCGGTCAGGTTCAAATTCATAGGAGAGTTGCCTGTGTAAGGGGTGGGCAAGTTTTCAATCTTGTGGAAACTAGACGGTGATCCAGCGCAATTCTCATCCTGGTCGTGCTGTTCGTGAGAGCCCTTCGATGCAGCGGGATGGTGGGGCGAGGTGGCAGCAGTGTCCGTTGTGCTCGGATTCTGATACAGCCCAATGATGCTGTTGGCAGAGGTGGCCATGTTGGAACAACCTAGCGTGATTCGGGATGGGGTTAAACCAGAAGCTTGAGGTGTCCAGATGCGAGGCAATATTGTGGTTGTTAGGGGTCTTTGTGGTTGTGGTTTTCCAAGTTGGGGGAAAATTGAGAGTTTCACGTTTGGATATGGTCATAAATGGTAATCACCTCTTTTGAACAAATAGTGAGCTTGTCTTGTAGACCAGTACACAATTGGTTTCTGTGGTACTCATTCATTAAATCGTAAAGGTGTGTCGTTATATTTCTTGAGCAAAGATAATTAAAATGCCTCTCTCAACGGTTTTTGTGGTTTTCTCTCGTTCCAGTGCAACGTTTCACTGAGTCTCTCAAACCAAGAGTTTCTAACGTTCCTGTTGCCATTTTTGAGCAGTGTGATTGGGTATTTACTCGTGGTTATGGTCAAAAAGTCACCCCTACCCAGTTCAACTCTGTTCTTGCCGTCGAATGAGCACCATGCGGTGCTTCTCGCAGTCTCAGGAACTGAGATTCTCAGAATCACTTGCTCAGGAACAATCAACGGTCTAAACGATAGGGAATGTGGGCAAATTGGGGAGATGAGGATTCCTGGGATTTCTGGGTGGACCAGAGAGCCTCCTGCGCTGAGCGAGTAGGCTGTCGATCCAGTGGGAGTGGAGATAATTAAACCATCTGCCTCAACAGTGGTCAACTTCTCATCGTCGTTGAACACTTCCAACGCAGTCATAGTGGAGTTTGGACCTCTGTCAATGACAACCTCGTTCAAAACGGTGAAACTGAACTCGTGTTTTTGCACTGGGAAGTTGATTGTGGATGAGTTTGGCGAGGTTCTATCCTTGGCTCTCATAATGGCACACTCGAATCTCAATCTGATGGAGCATTGGTATCCTTCATCAAACACGCTGCTAAAGATGGGTTGGTACTCGTTGACATCAAACTCAGTCAGGAAGCTGAGAGAGCCGAGGGAGAACGAGAGGATTGGAGGACATATTCTTTGGAACAAGTAAGATGCAAACAAGATGGTTCCGTCACCTCCCAAAGTCAAAATCAAGTCGTAGTAGTCTGGTGGGTGCAGAGATTTGTCAACGTACCAGAAACCGACTCGTTGCTCGATTTCTGGATTGGCCTCCAAAAGCCTCTTGTAAGCGGGCAATTCCCGGAACTCGTACTGGATGAACAGCTGGATGTCCTGTCTGAATTCTAGAAGAAACTTGATGAGGTTGCAAGTGTGCATTATCGGTTCGTCATCAAATATTTTGGTGAGGATGAGGATGCGGTCAAATGAGGACGAAATCTTGACGCCTTCCATACTCCTCTGAATAGATCTAATGGAGCTGTTGATCTGGTTCAGCTGTTTCTTGGTCATTCTAGTAGTGGAGATCTTGGACAAGTTGTGTTCGAAGCATTCCCTGCTCTTTGGGTCGTCAAAGAGATCAATCTTGTTGAGGTCGGCATTGAGCAGCGAGTGGAAAAGGTTGTTGCTGGAGATGGAAAGACGCTTCCCCTTGTCCATCTCAATCACATTCTGACACCTGGCTCGCTTCCCATCCGCGGGGATTACCATAAAGGACGACATTTTTGTTGGCGGCTGGTTTAATGTGTGTGGGGAAAGACAGCTGAGAGCGTTTTTTTTTTTTTTTGACTACAGCAATATCGTTATAAATATGGAGATCAGGGCTGCGCAACCAAAAGGTTGTATCCGAGGGTAGCCGGAATATTCGCCTTTGCTCCTGGCCTGGCCGTATCGATAATTCCGAACAGGTGAGGTGTAAATAATCTGCCCAATTACAGCCAGCCTCCACACGAATACAACCATACCGAAATGCCGACAGAGGACCTGAGACAGGCATTGGCCGCTGTGCGTTCCGAGACAGAGAAAATGAAGAGTGCGCTGGCAAACAGACGCCTGATGGACGCGCTTAAACACTCGTCCAACTACCTCGCCGAACTGAGATCATCAACGCTCGACCCAAAGGAATACTACGAACTGTATATGGCAGTGTTCGACTCGCTGGACCTTCTCTCCACGTTCCTCCAGGAAAGACACCCTAACCAACACCTTGCTGATCTCTACGAACTGGTCCAGTACACGGGCAATATCTTGCCTCGTTTGTATCTCATGATCACGATTGGCTCGACCTATATGGCGACACCTGACGCCCCCGTCGCAGAGATCCTCAAGGACCTCATCGAGATGACCCGCGGTGTCCAGTACCCAATCAGAGGCCTCTTCCTGCGCTACTACCTTTCGCAGAAGACCAAGACCCTCTTGCTCAACAATGCAACCCCGGAGAACTACAACGGCATCATCCAGTTCTTCCTGACAAACTTTATCGAAATGAACAAGCTCTGGGTTAGATTGCAACACCAGGGTTTGTCCAAGGACAGATTGAAACGAACTGAACAACGCAAGGACCTCAGAATCCTTGTGGGATCCAACCTCGTTAACATTAGCCAATTGGACCTCGACCTCAAGTCTTTTAAGTTTGAAATCCTGCCAAAGATTCTCGAGCAAATCATCCAGTGCAAAGACGTGATTGCGCAAGAGTATCTTCTGGACGTGATAATCCAGATCTTTCCCGATGAGTTCCATTTGAACACTTTGGACATCTTCCTCAACTCCATCAAGAGCTTGAATCCAAACGTTGCCTTCAAGAAGATACTAATCACGTTGGTCAACAGACTGTCCGACTTTGCAAAGCGAGAGGACTTGGACCTGAGCAAGCTCACTGTACAGGACATCAAGGATCCTGCCGGTGGAAAGGACGAGACCGCGGTGGCCGATCAAGAAGAGACAATGCCAGAGGAGAACAACCAGATCGAACATCAAATCACTGAGGAATTCAATCTATTCGACAAGATTTGGTTCTACCTTCTTGAGCTCGACCAAATGAACGAATTTACCATCCAGGAGTTGAACGATCTGCTGGAATCCATCACCAACTTGTCCTTGATTTACTACCCTTTAAACTACGGCAACATCGACAAGGCCCTCAAGTTTGCCATTGACAGGCTGGCTGAGATTGGTGAGACCAATGATGATGAGAACAATTTTGAGTCCTTCCTGCTGGCGCCGCTCAACCATTACTCCAACTCTAAGAGATTGCTCAACTTGCTAAAGTACGACAACTTTGACACGCTGTTGAATCTACAACCATCAAGGACGAAAAAACTCATCAGTACAAAGATTCTCAACACCTTGGTTGACCTTCGGATCAGAATCAGCAGCACGGAGAACCTGAATAAGATCCTCAACTTGCTCAAAAACCTCTACGCTAGTCCTGAGACTTCAGACCGCGTTAAGGACACCCTTGCCAAATTGACCCATCTCATCAATACCAAGGACCCTCAGCTTCACTATGAGCTTCTCGTTTCTTTCAAAAAATTCCTTGTCCAATTCAAGACCACGGACGTTATCAGCTTTGCGTACCCACCGTTGTTCTTCAACGTGGTGAAACTTGTCAGAAAGCATGAGGCCGATGAAGCTCTGAGAACGCAACTGTTCAAGTTCGTGCAGAGGCTGTTGAACGAACTGTTCAGATCGGGATCCATTGAAATGGCATTCAAGCTGAACTTATCCAGTGCCATTATTGCCGATCAGGTCAGGCTCGAGGAGATTGGCTACGAGTTTTACGTGCAGTCATTCACCATCTTTGAAGAGTCCTTGACAGACTCCAAGACCCAATTCCAGTCCATTGTCTCCATCATCAACGCGCTGCAACAATCGAGGAACTTTAGCCGGGAGAACTATGAGACGTTGATCACCAAGACTGCGCTGTATGGCTCCAAGCTGTTGAGAAAAGCGGACCAATGCCGTGCTGTTTACCTGGCATCGCATTTATGGTGGGGCGTCGAGATCCCAGCGCTGGGAGAAGAGGAAGGTGTCAGTACGTTCTACCGCGATGACAAGCGGGTGCTTGAATGTCTCCAACGTGCCCTGAGAGTGGCGGATACTGCCGTTGATCCCAACGTCTCCATCGAGTTGTTTGTCGAAATCCTGGACAGATGTCTGTACTACTTCATCCACGGCAACAGCAGTGTCAATGTCAAGTACATCAACGGTCTTGTTGAGTTGATACAGACCAATATCACGAACTTGGAGCAGGAAGGGGAGGAGATTGGTACCGAGAAGGCGCATTTCTTGAGGACTTTGGAGTACGTCAACTCGCAGAAGGAGATTGACGAGAGGTTCCAGCTGATCACTTGGTAATGGGCCAGCGCACGCTAACGATAACACGAGTACATATTCACGTGACGTAGAGATCATAAAAAGCTGTCCTTGGCAACAGATAAGCGATGAGTCGCTATTTCCCAAAACGGACAAGTGTGGACCCCAATCTGCAAACCAATAACGGAAAACGTTACCTCGAAGGCTGTGCTTGGCAGTGCAGGCGCCTTCTTTCAATTGGACCCCACCTCGTTTGCGAGACTCATTGCCCAGAAAATTTTGGCTCGGCTTTCTTATCAGAGGCCCCCCGCCCCCGAGGCCAAGGCTTCTTGGTTTCTTGGATGGCCCGTGAGGGTTGGCTAAAATGCAATAAGCACTAATCAACCAATACCGATTTCAACTGCGAAGGATTGAGCTTTGCTACAAGCTCAAACTTGCAAAGGACCCTCTTTCATCGCCCATGTGGCTATTCTCTTTGGGACCCTGAAGGGTCCAAAAAAAAAAAAAAAAAAAAAAAAAAAAAGG
>JAJMKO010000004.1:0-46230 GCA_030569275.1 [Candida] sanyiensis | reverse complement strand
CGCCCAACTCTCCGCTGATCATCCCAACAACAGATCGACAGAGAAAGCCACATGAAGCTACTCACTCTGTCCGCAGTTGCTGCTGTGCTGGTCTCCGCGGTCAGCGCCATTCCATTGTCCCAGGCTAGAGCCAATGCCAGGGCTGTCTCCCATGCCCAACTCTCTGCCCAGTTCGCCAGGAGAGACCAGGTGCCATCGACTTGCGGTTACTCTGTCCCTGAGCCTGCTGTGCCAGCGAAGCAGAACATCTTTGCCGAGTTGACTGACGACGAGACCCAAGACGCCTACGATGTGTTGACAAGCACCTTTAACTTGACCTACTACGGCGACGCCACTTTGTACGACAACTACCTGGTCTGGATCGAGGCCATCAGGCCTAACAAGACCGATGCCTTGTCCTTCCTTGACTCCAATGGCGAGGCCCCACAACGTTACGCCCGCGCTGTTATCTTCTTTGGTGGCGAGGACTTTGCCGAGGAGGAGTACGCCAACGGTTACTGGAGAACATTCGAGGTTGGCCCCTTGCCAGCGACCGAGGAGACCACCGTCAAAGAGTTGACCTGGTGGAACGCCAAGAGCACCGTCTCCTACGAGCACGGTTACCAAGACGGTCAGAGACGCACTGCTAGCGACATCTTCCTAGCCGATGCCTTTGGTGCAGGAGACGTCAAGCCTGTCATTGAGGCCCTCACTGGTTCGTCGACTTATGGCGAAGAGGACTCCCTGCTGGAGATCTGGTGGACCGACCCAATCCAATACGATGAGGAGACCAAGACCATGTGGTCCTGGGGTTCCGTTTTCCACGACAATGAGTTCGCTGCTGGTGACATCCTGTCCCACGGTTTGTACTTCAAGGCCAACATCACTGGCCGTGACCCATCGCAGTACTCCATAATGTCCTGGTTCTACGGCAACAAACTCTACAATTCGACCCAGGAATTCGTCGATGCCTTCAACTCTGGTGAGATGACCATCATGCCAATGCCAGACTTTGAGAACACTGCCTGGACCAACCCATCCTACGTTGCCGGTGGCCGTGACTTGGACGATAAGTTGGCCCCGATCACCATTGAGCCACAAGGCAGAAGATGGAGATACAATGAGACTGAGCGTTTCTTCACCTGGATGGACTGGGAGTTCTACGTCTCCTGGAGCAGAGACCAAGGTATGACTTTGTACGACGTCAAGTTCAAAGGCGAGAGAATCCTTTACGAGTTGGGTCTTCAAGAGGCCATTGCTGAGTACTCTGGTGACGATCCATTCCAAATGTCGACTGTCTTCATGGACTCCACTTATGGTTTCGGCAACGAGGCCTGGGGTTTGATTCCTGGCTACGACTGTCCTTACAACTCTGAGTTCTTCAACGTCTCATGGCACTCTTTTGGTGACAACAACTACCAGAACAACTCCTACTGTGCCTACGAGTATACCGAAGACTATCCAATGTCTCGTCACACTTCCCACTCTTACAGCACTGTTGAGAAGAACCCAGTCTTCACCTTGAGAACCGTTGGTACCATTGGTAACTACGATTACAACTTCTCCTACAAGTTCAACATTGATGGTACCATTGAGGTTGCTGTCCGTGCTGCCGGTTTCATCCAGGGTTCCTACTACAATTCCGACGAGGTGTCTGCTGTCTTTGGTGGTCACATTGCCAAAACCCTATCCGGCTCCTTCCACGACCACGCGTTGAACTTCAAGGCAGACCTGGACATTGCCGGTGTCGAGAACAAGATTGCCGACGTCAAGTTTGTCCAGAAGGAGGTTGAGTTCCCATGGGCTCCAGGCAAGATGTACAACACCAAGCAAAGAGAAGTCTCTTACATCCAGACTGAGGATGATTCCAGAATAAAATGGCCAGCCAACGGTGCCGGTGCTTTGGTCGTTGAGTCTGCCAACAACACCAACGCATGGGGTCAACCAAGAGGTTATAGAATCATTCCAGGTGCTTCTCCAGTGCACAGAATCGTCGACCACTCCAACACTTTGATCAACCAAGCCAATTGGGCCAACGACGATGTCGCCTTCACTTTGCACAAGGACTCTGAGCCACACTCTTCACATGCTCTGAACGCCCATGACATTGTCAGACCAACCGTTGACTTTGACGCTTTCTTCAACTCTGAGTCCTTGAACGGTACCGATGTCGTTGCCTGGATCAACTTGGGTCTGCACCACTTCCCAAACACCCAAGATGTTCCAATCACCGTGTTTAACACTGCCATGTCCTCTTTTATCTTGACTCCGTTCAACTACTTCGACAGCTGTCAGATCACCGACATCAAGCAACAGGTGTTCTACAGATACGAGAATGAAGAATGGGAGTTCTTCGGTTCCGACTTGAAGAGCTGCGAGGTTGACATTGAGCCATTGTCCTACAGTGCTTTCAACTACCACGGTATGGCCGTTGGTAAGGACACCACCAACATCCCATCCCCATAGACTTGTGATACCCACTTTTTTAGACCCTTCTTGAGAACGAAGAGAGAGGCTTCTTACATTCTAGATAGTCTTGTTATTGATTCCATTTTTTTGATGAATGTGTAGTGACAACATTAGCGAAGTTCAATGGGGCAAGTTCCTTGTCTTGGACAATGCTCTTTTGTAAAAGAGACACTGATGCAACCTGTGGACCCATATATTAACAGGTGACGAGAATTGTGGTCACCCGGTGATTTTCGCGATGTTTCTCCTTTGGTGCTGCCCGGACCAGTCCGGGTTTTTCGCCAAAAACAGACATCATTTTTAAAAGCCATCACCTTACTTCTGATCCAACAGATTTAAGAAAAAAAAAGGGAATCCGAAACTTGCTTTCATCATTTCCCACCAAGCAAACCATACTTCGGTACATCATAAAAGTAAGTGAAAGTGTTCTCTTCTGGCAATTGACTTCCCCTCAGTGCTAACAATATGTGCAGATGTCTCTATCCAACAAGCTATCCGTCACTGACCTGAACGTTGAGGGCAAGCGTGTCTTCATTCGTGTCGACTTCAACGTGCCATTGGACGGCAAGACCATCACCAACAACCAGAGAATTGTTGCTGCCTTGCCAACCATCCAATACGTTCTAGAGCACAAGCCAAAGGCCGTCGTTCTTGCCTCCCACTTGGGCAGACCAAACGGTGAGAAGAATGACAAGTACTCGCTAAAGCCAGTTGCTGACGAGCTATCGAAGCTCTTGGGCAAGTCGGTCAACTTCTTGTCCGACTGCGTTGGTCCAGAAGTTGAGGCCGCTGTCAATGGCGCCTCCGATGGCGAGGTTATCCTTTTGGAGAACTTGAGATTCCATATCGAGGAGGAAGGCTCCAAGAAGACCGACGCTGGCAAGGTCAAGGCCTCTGCTGAGGATGTTGCCGCTTTCAGAGAGCAATTGACCGCCTTGGCCGATGTCTATGTCAACGATGCCTTTGGCACTGCCCACAGAGCCCACTCTTCGATGGTTGGATTCGACCTGCCACAGAGAGCTGCCGGTTTCCTAATGAACAAGGAGCTAACTTACTTTGCCAAGGCGCTCGAGTCCCCAGAGAGACCATTCCTTGCCATTCTCGGTGGTGCCAAGGTGTCTGACAAGATCCAGTTGATTGACAACTTGCTTGACAAGGTTGACATCTTGATCATTGGTGGTGGTATGTCCTTCACTTTCAAGAAGGTGTTGGACGGCACCGAGATTGGCAAGTCCTTGTTTGACCAGGCTGGTGCTGAGATTGTGCCAAAGCTTATCGAGAAGGCCAAGAAGAACAATGTCGAGATTGTCTTGCCAGTCGACTGGGTCACTGCCGACGACTTCTCCCCAAACGCCAACGCTGGCCTAGCCACTGCCGAGGAAGGTATCCCAGCTGACCTGCAAGGTTTGGACTCTGGCCCAAAGTCGAGGGAGTTGTTTGCTGAGGCTGTCGCCAAGGCCAAGACCATTGTCTGGAACGGTCCACCAGGTGTCTTTGAGTTTGAAAAGTTTGCCGAAGGTACCAAGTCCTTGTTGGACGCTGCTGTCAAGTCTGCTGAGGCTGGCAACACTGTCATCATTGGCGGTGGTGACACTGCCACCGTCGCTAAGAAGTTTGGTGTCGCTGACAAGTTGTCCCACGTTTCTACCGGTGGTGGTGCCTCTCTGGAGTTGTTGGAAGGTAAGGAGTTGCCAGGTGTCACCTACTTGTCCAACAAGTAAATAAGCACGTAGATACTGGTTATTGATACATGCGATATGATGTTTGTTTTTTGTTGTTGTTTTTTTTGACGTATAAATAAGTAGTGGGTCGTCTGCTGTGGTGGTGGCCCTACCGAGTTTGGCCAAAAGGAAGTGAGGGATTCTGGGGAAGTGGAAAAATTTGGGAAAAGATAACACCACAAACAAAATAGCCCTAAAACATACGACATTAGAGAAGCATAATGCCCGTTTACACCGTCTCGCACGTGCAGAACATCCGCGTCTGCGTCGTGATGGTTGGATTGCCAGCCAGGGGCAAGTCGTTCATCTCGCAGAAGGTGGTGCGCTACCTATCCTGGTTGTCGATCAAGGCCAAGTCGTTTAACGTGGGCAACTACAGAAGAAAGACCGAGTCGCATCCAAGCGCCGACTTCTTCGACATCCACAACGAGAAAGGTCTGAAAGTGAGAGCAAACGCTTGCCTCGATGCCATCCATGACATGATGACCTGGTTCAACGAGGAGCAAGGGGTGGTTGCCATTTTGGACGCCACCAACTCGACCAGGGAGAGAAGAGAATGGATCCTGCAAGTGCTGAGAGAGAATTCGATTGAGCCTATGTTCTTGGAGAGTTGGTGCGACGATGAGGCTGTCATTATGAAGAACATTCTGGACGTCAAGACCACGTCGCCTGACTATGCTGGCTCCGACCCTGAGGCTGCGGCAAAGGACTTTGTCAAGAGAATTGAAAAGTACAGGGAGGCGTACGAGCCAATGACTGTCGAGAACAGCAGGGAATTGACATTTATCAAGCTGATCAATGTCGGCGAGCAGGTGATTATCAACAAGATCCAAACGTACCTGGAGAGCCGGATCGTGTACTACGTGATGAACTTGCACATCAAGCCGAGAACGATCTACTTGTCGAGACACGGCGAGTCCACGTACAATCTGGAAGGTAAGATTGGTGGTGACGCTGACTTGAGTGAGCGTGGGTTTGAATACGCCAACAAATTGCCGTCGATGGTGAAGGAGGCGCTGGGCAAGGACGGCGAGGAGGACCTGGACTTGACCGTGTGGACCTCGACGTTGAAGAGAACGCAGCAGACGGCACAGCACTTGCCGTACACCAAGTTGCAATGGAAGGCCCTCGACGAGTTGGATGCCGGTGCCTGCGATGGCTTGACCTATGAGGAAATTGAGAGGGACTTCCCTGAGGACTTCAAAGACCGCGATGAAAACAAGTACGAGTACCGTTACCGTGGAGGCGAGTCGTACCGGGACGTTGTCATTCGGTTGGAGCCGATCATCATGGAGCTCGAGCGTCAGGAGAATATCCTCATCATCACGCACCAGGCCGTGTTGCGCTGCATCTATGCCTACTTCATGAATGTGCCCCAGGAGGAGTCGCCGTGGATGTCGATCCCGCTGCACACGCTGATCAAGCTCGAGCCGCGGGCCTACACGACGCTTGTGCAGCGCATCAAGGCGGACATCCCAGCTGTCAGCACTTACAAAGAGAAAGGCACCAGCAAGTTGGGCGAGACCGATGACCCGAAGAACAAGAGCAAGAACCTCATTACGGGAGCCCCACTGGGAGCCCCACTGAAATGAGGTCCCATGTGCGGCATTCCAAAATGCACATGTATACAGAAGCAATGTTGTAGCAAGCGTCATTTTGTGTGGAAAGCTGTCAAGAAGATGCGTAAATTAATTTTATTTATCAAGCATGCATTCCTTTGGTGCCGCTCGCGACCAGTTTCGATAGTGGCGACAGGAGAGAGAGAGAGCCCGGAACTCATCTCTAAGCTGGGGGACTTCCGGTCCAGCACGGCGGTCTCACAATTTATTTTTTTTTCTCTTGACTGACCCTGACGCGCGAACGAGTGAAACCTGCATCCGTTAAAAAAGGAGAAGGGACCCCCCCCCCCCCTCTACCCTCAAAACCGCCAGCGCTGCCGATGAAGCGCTTCTTCAAAGGCAAGGCCCCTGCTGACAGCCCCAGCGACCACGACAGGATGAGCAGCAATCTAAGCAGAAGCAATACCAACGACAGCGACAGAGAAAGTGGGCAGCCAGTAGTTGAGCCGGAGGCGCAGGCGCAGGCTCAGGCTCAGGCTGAAGCTGCACTTCAACAACTCTCACTCGCTGACGACAGTGAAACAATGGCGCCGTCCAGTTACAGGTCGTCGCTCTTCTCGCGCGACCCGACTTTTGACTCTTTAAGCACTGCGCCGTCGTCGAAGCCGTCGTCACGCCGTGCACACGCCAAACGGGCAGAGTTCACCGGCACGTCGTTGCGCCAGATCAGCGAACAGGCGGAGATGTCCAGCTTCTTCTTCGAGGACAGTACACACGGCGCCAACGCCGAAGTTGGCGGCTTCCTGGGCAACAACATTGGCAGACCTCTGCGTGTGATCAATGCCGATCTCTACAGCGAGCTCTCCTGTGCTGCCGGCTCTCAGTCAAGAGCGCCGCACGACAGTGACAGGGACGCCCCGGTGGACGAGCAGTTGGAACGCACCGAGCTCGACAAGAACCTCACCGTGCTCAACGAGAACCTCGTTGAGCTCATTGACCAATTGGATGACGACTCGATCAACATTTCCAAAGCAACAGTCTCCGTCATTGACCTCCTCGACAGTTTTAACTTCCCAAGGGGTAATCTGGCATTGGTCGCCAGCGACCCGACGCTCAAGAAGATCCTCAAGTTTCTGCTCCACTTTCACGACTACTACCTCAGATTCAAGGTCTACCTCAACTCGAAGAAGCTCATCATTAGAAAATTTGTCGGGTTCTTCAAAAAACTGGGCATGACTTTCGACTTTGACGTCAACGGTACAGTTCCCTACTTGAAGAACTTCCCTGTGCCGCTCCACCCGTCGCAGCCCACAAATCCAACCATCAACAAGGTGGAGAAGATCCTTCACAAGATCTCGAGCTCCAGCTCCGCGTTGATTGCCGACCAGCCAGGTGCATTCATTGCCCCCTTGATGAGAGGCCTCTCCAATGACACATCAGTTATCTCTATCATGTTTGGAAATCCCGAACCACAACCTGAACACTATGACCTCATTGCCGCGCTACATCAGACCTTCCCTGAAATTCACTTCTTCGTCGTCAAGGACCTCATCAAGCCTTGCAACGACAATGGCAATTTGTACAAGTTCAAGCCACCTTTCAAACTGCCAAATTTCCAATCGCCAGAGATATCCATCTCCATCTCATCGAAAGACAGTGTCAAATCCTCGGGCACGCTTGCTTGTTACTTGAAGCCAAATATCCCTGCAGACCTCAAGGATTCTAGCTTATCACAGTACAAGGAATCCAAGTTTGCACTCACGTGTGCCCATGTCCTGCTCTCGGAAATGACATCGAAGCAGACCTCTGATTTGCACTATCCAAAAGTACAATCGCCTTCTAACGTGCTGGTCAACAGTTACAAGACGGCACTCACTGAGCAAAGAGACAAGTATCCTGAAGGTTCCATTGAGTACAGATCCTTCCAGGCTGAGATTGACAGCTGTGACAATCAGTACAACCTCAGCCTCGGCCAGGTGCTGTGGGGCGAACGCATTCTGATCCACAACAAGATCAGCGATATCGCCATTGTGAAAGTGGATAGTGCCAACGAAGTGCAGAACTCTTTCATCACCAATTCGGAGCAATCGCTGATGAAGGTCTCTCCTGGGTCTGGTGATCTCCCCCTGCATCTCAACTTCAAGAACTCCAAAATTGTGAAGGTTATTCCAAAATCACAGTTCCACAACCATTCCAATGTCTTTAAAGTTGGCACATCTACCGGTTACACCACTGGTTCCATTAACGGTATCAAGATGATTTATTGGTTAGAAGGCCATTTGCAAACATCTGAGTTTGTCGTTTCATCGGCAAACACATTCTCCTCTGCAGGTGACTCTGGCTCTCTGATTTTGAACGACTTGAAGGATCAATTTGGATTGGGGAGTATCGGAATGCTGCACTCTTTTGACGGTGAGATGAAGCAACTGGGTTTGTTCAGCACGATGGAGGATATTTTAGGGAGATTGAAGGATGTTACTGGAGTTGAATGGGGGTTGATTTGATAGAGATCGCTTTACGAATGATAATTTACAACGAGACAATTTCATTTAATGACATTAGTTGGTTGTAGAATAATGGTACATCATCACCTACTAGGGGACGAAGTGAATATGAATAGAGGGGAAAGCTATGTACAAAATTGGCTGGAAGAAGAGAGGAAAAAAAAAATCACAAAAACTCCTTGGCCTTTCTGCGGTAGGCGTTGCAGTCTCTCAGCCAGTCTCTGTAGCCCTTCAAGTTGAGGATTTTCTCACCGTAGTAGTCTGGCACAGGGTTGGAGAAACTCTGCGAGCTTGGGTCAACTCTGTTCTTGGTGATCTTGTGCAAAAACTCCTTGTCCTTGACGTTGAAGGCGTCCAGAATGGACTTGTTCTTCAGTCTAAAGACCAAGTTACCAAAGAAGGGACCAACAAGGAAGCCCAGGCCACCAGAGGCAATGAACCCGGCAAAGAAGATCATGAATGGGTCAAAGCCAAAAATAAGTTGTGTTGGGTCAATCTCAACGTTTGAAAGAACGCTCCATGACAGCGAGGAAGTAAAGAGAGCAGTGGTAACTGAGGATGTCAAGTTGATGAAACGCTCCTGCTTTCTCAGCTCAAAAAATCTTGTCCAGGTCAAATCAGCAGCAGATGGGGAGGTGCCTTCCAGTGGTTGTTGCTCTGAAGCAGAAGCGTTCTTCAGCATAGACGAGATGTGAAATGCGCGGGCAGGCTTCTGCAGGAGAACCTGGCGCTTCACAGAGGATGTTACCGTTCTGGACAGCATGACTTGGAGATGTAATTGTGATGTTTGAAAGAAGAAACGCTCAAAGGAGGGGGCCCCCTACGTTGGCTGTTTTTTTTTTTTTTTATTGGTGGAGGATATGGCGAACTGACATCCAAACACCACACACTTTCCAGATTATGACCGAGCGATGTCTCTCCATTATTTACAACAAGAATGAAAAAAAAAAACCACAATCTTTAATTGAAAAGTATATAAAAAGAGAAATGAAGGATGAATTCTATGCACATGAGTTTAGTCTATTTAGTCCTCGCTCTCTTCAATCAACTCTGGCAATCTCTCAATGCTCTCACCACCGTAGACAATCTGGTAGATGGCCTCAAACAATGGGAACTCAGCCTGCAGACCCTTGGCCTCTAGGAGCTCGTGAACCTCCTTTGAGGTGATGATACCTTGGGCGGATTGGCCATTTAGCAGCTCCTTCTCAGTCTCCTCAGCGGACTTACCAGTGATGGCCATGTGCTTGGCAACTCTGACGTTTCTACCACCGGCGCAAGTGGTGATCAAATCAGCCACACCGGCAGATTCCTTGGTGAAAGTGTCTTGGTTGGTCTCGCCTGGGAAGAACACCTCGGCAAACTTGATGGTCTCGTTCAGGCCGAATCTCTGGATGGCAGCAGCGGCATTGTCACCCCAGTTGACGCCAAGGACGAAACCGACACCAAGCGCAACAACATTCTTCAGGGCACCAGCGAGGGAGACACCGGCAACATCCTCAACGACACGGACGTGGAAGTATGGTCTGTGGAAGGCAGCCTTTAGGACAGCTCTGTCAATGTCCTTGCCCTGGCCTTGGAAGTCGTTTGGCAAGTTGTAGGCAACAGTGGTCTCAGACCACTTCTCCTTGGCAACCTCTGGGGCCAAGTTGGCACCGGATAGGGCACCGCAGTGTAGGCCCAAGTTCTCGGTGATGTAAGTGGATAGCAGCTTGCAGCCCTCTGGGGTAACCTCCAAACCCTTGAGACATGAGATGGCACGGGCAGTTGGCTTCAAGGTGGCATTGTCCTTCAAGTTCTTGACAATTCTTGGTAGGAACTGGTGGGGAATGTTGAAGACAATCAAGTCGGCACCGTCAACCGCCTTGGCGATATCTGGCTCAGCATGCAAGTTGTTTGGGAGCCTAATACCTGGCAAATACTTGACATTCTCGTGCTTCTCGTTGATAATCTCAGTCAGCTTCTTGCCTTGGAGAAGCTCCTCGAAAACCCACATGTCAACCTGGTGCTGGAACAAGTGTGGTCTCAAAGCAGCGTTCTCAGCCAACACCTTGGCAATGGTGGTACCCCAGTTACCGGATCCAATGACTGTGATCTTGTATGGCTTGACTGGGGTGAGGGAGACCTTCTTGTTGGAGGCGAGGTGGGAGGAAAGCTGGTTGAGTCTCTGGGTGGCAGACATTGCGACGAAGGGTCTTTTCAAAGAAGTTCGAAGCATTCAAAAGGGTCTGGGTGAAAAAGGTGGCGCTGGGGAAATATTTATAGGCACCTCTTTTTCATCTTTTCTGTCGGGAAAATTAGGCGAGACTTGTGGAGAAATCCGGAATAAGAAAAGAAAAAAAAAAAAAAAAAAAAAATAGTCCGTTGTAGGTGACTCAGCCGGCGATTAGACTGTGAAAGAAGCCCGGCACTCGGACCAGGGCAGCGGTGGTAACAGTAAACAGAAACAGTTGTGAGATCCCAATTAATCGTCAGCTGCTCTGATCCCCTTCTCTGCCTACTGGCCCGCCTCTCTCTCTCTCTTTTTGCTCTCTCTCGCCCCCCGATATTACGCTCACATTGGCGGCCACCGGCAATGGCCTCGGCAAACAAAAATGACACCTCGATGCGGGCGGAAGAAAGGGAGACACCGGCCCGGATAAAAGGCGCTCTGCCCGCGCCAGTGGGGGCTTCTCAGGGGTGAGGGCTTCCCAGGCAGAGAGAGACCTAGGCGGAAGGATCTGGGGGGGGGGGGAGTCGGTAATCCGAAGTTCGGAGAATCCTTGGAGATGTAACAAAGCTTGCTGCTCATTATAACAATTTTCTGTCCCTGGATATAGTCTACAATGGTCTTTGCCGAGTCAGTATTGTGAACTCTTATACCTAGAGGTTACTCTTCAACCCAGTGCCAACGTAGTTGCTGTCCCCACTGACCAAAATACACTGGTCGTTCTCAATGACAGGCGCGAACCCAAGGGCTTCAGCCTTTTTAACAACGGCGTCATCGTAGGCACCAGGTTGGAACCATACCCCCTTGACAACGGATTCCAACCCACTCTGCTCAACGGACTCCAACACTTGCAGCGAGACTTGTGGCGGGGTGATGAAACTAAGGCTGAGTCCGTCATTGTTGGGGAACTTCTCGTCGAGTCCTTGGATCACGTCAATCACCGTTGGTGCTGTTGCAATCGACAGGATCTCTGTGGCTACTGGGTTCACCGGAACCACAGGAAGCTGGTGCTGCTGGTACCAGCTTAGCACTTTAAATCCAAACTTAGAAGGGTTCGAAGAGGCTCCAACTACTGCATAAACTCTTTGTGGGGAAAAGAAGGCTTTCAGTGACATCGTTGTTGTGTGTTTCACTGGAGACCACCTGTTGTATCTTTTTAAATTTTTTTTTTTTTTTTTTTTTTTTTTGCCTTTCTTCACTTGATTACCCCAGATTTCAAAAAAAAAAAAAAATTCAGCCTCGGTTATTGTGGTCGGATGTATTCCTACCGTTAGTATGGTCAGATGTGAAATCTGGCCCCGCGTATCGTATCACCGTATCGTTAAGCCAACTCAACAATACTACTTTGGCGCCGACTCTAAGATGCAATTAATTATCTTATTTCAGACACTCAACAAAACGGATAGTGCAGAAGGTTCCTCCCAAGCTTTGGCTAGCGAAAATACAACTTCTTTGTCCTATGTTCGTAACAAACAAAGCCCCATTTGGAGTAGCTGACGATCTTTCAACAGTCTATCTTAATTGGTTCGTGAGAACTCGCATATTGGACCTGAACAATGCACAATTGTATCCACTTTTTGGCCATGCTGGACTCAATTTCTTGACAGCCCGCATTGGCCACCTTCTCACATCACCCATCTTCCTCCGCAAATGTCACCAGTATTGCGGCCTTATTTGAATTTCAAATACGATAAGTGCGGGGCCCCAGCTTGATATGAAGGATCAGACCCTCAGCAGATCTAGAGTTTATTCTGTCAATGCTTTTTGCCCAGAAACACACAATAACTCTAACCAGCAAACAAAATTGCCACGAGGCAGACTCAGAACGCTAAACTGATCTCTTCTCTCTCCCATCCATCTAGTCAATACCTGTTTTGAAGGTCAGGAGTTCCGCAATTCGCCCCACCTCCTCTATGTCCTTGAAACCTCCTTTGGGCTCAAGATTATTCTAAACTTTTTCCAAGTTGCTATCCTCTGCTGTTCAAGTCTCCCCATTATGCCTGGTTGTGAAAAATGGAAGGCATTGTCGTCCTCTACTAGGTGAAGATGTTGCACTAAGCAAAGGTCTGGGATCGGACCGTCTGGACACCGGCGGTTACGATGGTATGCGCCCAGCTATATTATAACTAATCAGTAGTATAGTTTAATCGAGTGGGGTTATATTGATCGGTGGCTGCTACTTATATAGTTATAAATTAAGTGGGGTTGGGTTGTATTAAAGGGAGCTATCACTGAAGTAGTAAAGGACTACGAAGCTCGTGCCTTAATTGTACAATAAGATTAATACTAGTCATTACTGTTGTTAGGTCAACTTTGAGCTAAAACAAATTTAATTAATTTAATAAACGAAAATAAAACGTAACAAAACTGATTCTAATCTAATATTACTTGTCAAGAACTCAGTCTAGTGGTTCAAAATATTCTGATGCAGCAAGCTGCAAGAAGTTACGAAGAGATTCTCCCCAGAAAGAGAATTGATGCTTGAAGGGGGGACCGCAACCTATTGATAAGTCATTTCATTTTCAATGCAATTTTACGTTTTTCTCTAGACCCTGGAAGGAGCAGGTAGAAGCTGGGGCTGTTAATCGATCAAGATTAAATATGAAGCGTTATTGTTTCATTTAGCGTAATTGTCGGGTAAGGAGGCAAGGGCAAAAAAAAGAATGATTTCGCCCAGGATCGAACTGGGGACGTTCTGCGTGTTAAGCAGATGCCATGACCAACTAGACCACGAAACCATTTGTTGAGTTTTTTATAACGGTCGAGGCCCTTAGAGAAAGTCGGGTAATCAGAACATTCCGTGATAGGACATTCTGCCATAGAACACTCATCTAACCATGCGTTAGGATGGAAGAACATGGCGAGAAGCCACGTGGGTTCAAATGGAGTATTTATAGAGAAGGGGGGGACTCGACTGGTTAGTTAATTGTATAGTAGAGACAGGCCTTTATTGATTGTCTCTTGTACTCAACTGTTATAACAGAGGGACACAGGACATACTTAGAATAGCGTTCTAAGCCGGATCTTTACATTTTAAAAATCAGGATAAGGCCCGCTAATGTGCTTAGTTTAGCGATACTCCCCTCTGCGTTTCTCAGGCAGGTACTCCAGTTGGTTGTCTCCCCATTTCGATTCGCTTTGCTATGGGTACTCTGGAAAAGTATGTCACCCCTCCCTGCATTTAGTTACCTTCAAATCCGGAGTTGATCAAGCTCCTCTTTTCTCATAGTGTGGGCTGTAGCGTACGAAGTGCGCTACAGAAACACAAGTAATAGACAATGGTGTATTCGGTGTATATAGGAGCGTAGGTGGGTTGCATGCGCGCCTTATATAGTGGATAGCGTGCGGGGAGTTATTGTGGGGAGCTTGTGGAGTTAAGCGGGGTGCTTAGCTGCCTCGGTAGTTGACTAGGTACGTGGTTGCCTAGGTAAGTGCCTTAGGAGTCTGTTCAGGACGTTACATGGGCTTATTTCCCAGTAAATGGCCGTAAATTCGGCAAACGAATGGTTGATTGTGATTGGTTGGGTATTCACGACTGTAATGATAGTCGACAGAAGTTGTACTAAAGAGCTTGATGAATCATCCCTTGCATGCTTGATTGATTGATTGATTGATGTATTGTGACCCAGGGTTAGTAACGTGCGTTTAATGGTACCTGCTATATGTGCGCGGAAGGTACCACACGTGACATTTGAATAATACTGATAAATAACAGGAAAACTCCCAAGTCAGTATTCGGGCGTGTGGCGTAGTTGGTAGCGCGTCTGCTTAGCATGCAGAAGGTCTCCGGTTCGACTCCGGACTCGTCCAGTTATTTTTGTCTCGTTTTTTTTTTTTTTTTCAAGTGACCTCACAGCCGGTGGGATCATTTCATTCAGTCAAGAAAAATTGGACTCTCTCAAAGCAATAACAACCATACCAATTGCTTGATTCCTAGGTAATCGAAATCCCTAAAAGACCCCGGCTTTCAGCATGCAATCACTCATTTTCATCTTTCCGCTTGGGGTTTCCAGAATGTCGGTTAACAAAGGAGTGAAAATCTGGGGTAGACCTTTGTCGAGATTGGTGTCAACAAACGCCTCTTCCAAATATGGCCTCACCAAAGAGCACATTGGCCACGGAATCAAGGTTGCCTACAATAATAGGTTCACTACGATCAGTTTCCTAGCTGAGAATAAGAGTTACAGCTACTCGAATACTTTTCTGAGAGATGCCTCCGAGGGACCCTTATCATTGGAACCGATCTCTGGTCAGAAGCTATTCACCACAGCGTCGATCATAGGACAGGCGCCTCAGGATGTTAAGATCGCCGATGAAGAGAGTGTCTACATTACATGGCCTGATGGGGAGAGCTCTCTCTACACAAAATCCTTTTTGAAGGGACATGCTACCACTAAGGACAGAAAGGATGGGAGATACTTTGACGAGGAGGTGATCCACTGGGATTCTAAACGACCAGAGTCAAAGTTTCCAAAGCTCAATCCATATGACTATGAATCCTATATGAGGGACGACAAAGTTCTTGCTGCTGTCTTGGACGACTTGAACAAGTTTGGTATTGCAACTGTTTCCAACCTACCAACCCAACCAGATGAAACGCATGATGCAGACCCTATTGTCAAGAAGATTGGTGAAAGAATTGGGTACATCAAAGAGACTTTCTACGGCGCTGTTTTTGATGTTCGCACCAAACCTAACGCCGGTAACATTGCGGATACTGACAAGTTCTTGCCACTTCACCAGGACTTGCTTTACTACGAATCACCACCGGGATTGCAGTTGCTTCACTTCATCAAAAACAAGAGTACCGGCGGTGAAAGTGTCTTTTCAGACGGCTTTGCTGCTGCGACCCATGTCAGAGAGGTGGATAACGAAGCATACACTGGTCTTTTGAATTGCCCTACCAACTTCCACTACAACCGTAATGGACATCATTACTTCCAGGCAAGAAAGCTAGTTGTTGAGGGTGAAGATTCGACAACAAAGCGCCAGTTCGCATTCAAGGAAGTTAACTACTCACCTCCGTTCCAGGCGCCATACGATTTTGGTATTGCCACTCACCAAAGCTCGGAGACCAAGTCGTCCGAGACTGGTGCAAAAGAGTTGGGAGATAGACACATATTTGAGGACTATTTAAGAGGTCTGAAGCTATTTGAGGACTACATCAATCATCCTGATCATAAGCTCAAGTTCAAGACAGTGGAAGGCACCTGTATCCTCTTTGACAACCGCAGGGTTTTGCATGCTAGAGAGGCCTTTGACGCGAATAGTGGAGAGAGATGGTTGAAGGGATGCTACTTGGACAGAGACACCTTCCAATCGAAGCTGAGAGTCACCAAAAGCAAATGAGTTTGACCTATTCTCCATTTACAGAGGGTTGTTTCTGGAGGCGAAGTTCTGGTGAGGATCTCTTCTTCATATAGCTGAAGAATGGCAAACACCTGGAAAGATTCTTAGAAACTTCCAAATCAAGATACTTGAATAAAACTAATTATGATATTTTTTTATGCCCGCAGTTGATGTACAAGTTATTGGTTAATTAACCTTTTTCCCTTGCCTTTTTCTCTTTTCTTCTTTCTTTGTCTTTGTGACGCGTCGATGTTTACAATTGGGCGCGTTGGTGAAAAGTATCCGCAAAAAAAAAAACAAAAAAAAAACAAAAAAGAACAACCGCCAAACCACAGAGCCGACACGCTAGCCCTCCAAACATCTGCCCGGCTCATCAGCTCCGACCAGCCGCTGCCCCCCACAGAAGCCATGTCTGAACTGCGTCCCCAAAACTACCAGGACTTGCTGACTTACCACGCCGCTCTCAAGCAGTTTTTGAGCACGTCGACGACACCAACAAAGTCCAACCCTGCCAGGGCTGCCAAAGCGAGGGACAAGCTACTCAAGCTATCTCCTTCCCAGTTCTTTGAGCTCAGCACAGATGTCTATGACGAGCTTCAGAGAAGAATTGACGAGGCCAGCGATGAGCCTGATTTCCTCCTCCCACGCTCAACCTTTCACCCCAAGAGAAACGAGGCCAGAGAGAAGCTTGGACTGCTACAGCAGGCCAGGTTCAGGGATCTAGTTAGTGATATTCTTTATGAGGTTGAGAGAAGGAAGTACCATTACAATGATCTTTCTCTGGAACAACCCGACTCCAATGCCACCGCTGGACTTGGTCTCAATTTCCTAGAGGAAGATAGAGAGCATCCTGTGGTCCCACCTCAGCAGAAATCTCCTGACGGTGTGCTATCCGTGCAGCAGTCCACAGTGATTCCAACGAAGGCCAACCTGGCTTGGAGCTCAGATGAGGAAGAGGAAAATGAAGTGGAGAAAGTGCAGGACCACACCAACAAACCGACACTGGAAACTACTTCAGAGAATGAGGCTAGCCTGCCAATTATACGTGAGGTTTCAGATTTCCAAAGTAAGGGGATATCTTCCACCAGGGACACTTTGAATCCAAGGCTGAGTATCAGCTCTGAGGAGGATATAGTGTCCGGACTCTCCAATGGTGTCAACAAGCCTAAGTCAGGAATCAACAGAGGTCTCTCTGTCACAAAGGGACGCAACAAGGATAGAGAGATTAAACTGCTCCTTGAGGAGGGAACAAAGATGGATAAGACTATAACTGAATTGGAGCAGAAGAACTCTACGTTGCAATCCATCAATGATGATCTTGAGCGTGACCTCCAGGAGTTGACATTGAGCAATGGAAATTTGAAGGATCAACTCTTCAGCATGGAAAAAGACCTTGAATCCAAGAATGACCAAATCAAGAAGCTTCATGATAAATTGGATACTTCGAAAGCTGTGATCCCATCAACTCAATCAACAAAGGACACTGATAATATGGATACCAATTCGTTGAAGAAGGAGATTAAAGATCTGAGAGAGCAAATGAAGAACCAACAGGTCACTGATACTGAGAGGACTCTTGGCTTGAACTCTCTTGCTATGGATGAGCAAACGTTTGAAAGCTTTGTTTCTAAGAATGGATTAATACCTATTTCGTTGGTTCAAACCTTCAGAGAGTTGGTTCAGTCTGTTTTGATTGAACTTGGTTCTATTTGCAAAACAAAGGAGATAAAGGGTGATGTTCTTTTCGATCTGGTTTCCAATGTGTCGTCCTCAGCAAGCGAGATTGCCAGCTTTGCATCCAGCTCCGAAAAGGCTGAACTCATCCGAGCATCTGTCTCCCACGCCATCACTTCGACGAGATACTACGTCACATATGGGCAAGCGTTTCCCAGACTGGTTCTTGAAAGTGCTGTTTCGGAAGTGGTGTTCGCATTGTACGACTTCATCAGAGATGTGAGGTTGAACAAAAACGACTCGAATAGTCTCACTGGTCATGGAAATGCGACTGGGATGTCCATCACTAATCGTTCTTTCAACTCTCAAAAAGGGTTACCTTCTGAATATGACCAGACCACTGAAATCGATGACACTCGTGAGTCACCGGTGAGACCGTTGAGGATGACTAAGAGAATGGATGGCTCTGCTAGGAACAAACCTTCATTACTTGCTGGTGCTGATCTAGTTAGCAAGGATGAAAAGACAATGCCTGGATTGAGATCTATTACTCCTGTGACCAAAACGGGATTGGCATCTTTGGTCTCCAGATACTCACCAGAGAGATCAACTTCCTCAACCAACGACAAGGTTCCAGAGCTGAGGAAATCCTCATCAAGTAATTTCCTATCAAAAGTGAAGCAGTTTGAACAGCAAGCCGAAGAGTCAGTCCCTTTATCAAAGACACCATCTCCATCAGCCAGAAAATCCTTTCCGAGCCCTCTCCAGGCCTCAATCGTGACTCAATTTGGAGGGAAAAAAGCTAACATTGAGCCAAAGTTTGATCTGCGTGAAGCTTCAAACAAAACCAGCACCGAGAAGACTCCAATGATTCAACAAGCTGTCAATGTGGAATGCAAGGTTCAAGAAAAGGATTTTAAAAAGGTTGAGGCCTTAGACACACAGGAAGATTCAGTTGATGACGAGTTGGATCTTGCGGACCTGAAAAAGGCGATAGCAATTGATACTGAGAGCAAAGTCCACCTCACTTCTCCAAGTCCACATGGCGCAGCGTTCAAAGCAAGTCGTGCACTAGATGAAGCTATACAAGTGACGCATCCCCTCAAAGAGGCGATTTTCCGTTCCGAGAAAGTGATTGAGGGAAGTACTTTGAACATGGATCCATCAGAATCAAAGTTTGAAACACTTGATGAGACTCTAGAGCCTGTTTCCAAACTGACTCGTGATGCTGAGACTGTGAAATCAGTCATTGAATTGCCAGTTGAGGAAGAGGAACTTACAAAGGAAGTACTGCAAGAATTTCCTGTATCTGTCGAGCAAGGATTCGCACAAGGCTCGCTTGAGCCACTTGTCGAACCAATCGTTGATACACCTGCAGTGAAGGCTGTTCCTGAGGTACCCGTGATAAACCATTCAGAGGAGACTGTTGAGAAAGCTACTTCAAAAGGTCAATCCCTTGTGATTGAAGATGAGAGCGAAGACGATGACGACTTGAACAAGCCCTCAAAGAACTTTGCCGAACCAGAGGCGGTTAATGGAAGTCGCACTGAAGTTGCAAAGTCTTCCAGTGATGCTGCAGAAGATCAGGACGAGGAAGAGTACGATGATGGGTCCGAAGGGGAAGAGTTTGATATTGAGGAGTTTGACATTGACAACCCTGACAACACCTTGTCCGAGTTGTTGTTATACTTGGAGCATCAAACAGTCAATGTTATCTCCACCATCCAGGCCCTATTGACCTCGATCAAGACAGCTGACTCAACGAATGGCGAATTGAGAAGAGGCTCCAAGGCCATCAATGATGTTGTGAGCCAGATGGTGGAGGCGACGAGTGTATCGATGAACCAGAGCCGTAACGCTCCTTTGAAAGCCCACGGATCATGGGTTGTCGACACGCTGGCCAATGCTGGCAGAAGAATGAAGGACTTGACGCAGAAAGATGCAGACCAAGGCAAGGAGGACGAAGACTATGCAGACAAGCAGTTCAAGCAGAGGCTCGCGGGCATTGCGTTTGACGTGGCCAAGTGCACCAAGGAGTTGGTGAAAACTGTCGAGGAGGCGAACCTCAAGGAAGAGATAGAGCACCTGAACAAGAAGCTAGTGAAATGATAATATACACAGAAAGAGACAATTGATTCTGACAGGGCACATCATAGTAGCTTTCCCTCTTTTTGGCATCAATTTTGACACAATTTTCAGATGAGCAGCTGTTATTGTCTCAGGGAGCAGCTGTTCCCCGCACTGAGCCCTTTCCCTTTTGGGAAGCGGGGATGGTGCCTGACACGCTTAGTCACTGCGGTGCGGTTATAAAAACAAAAGGGGGCGCGCCCCACAACGTAACAATGGCGGGCCACTCAGAAGAAAGAGGCTGATGAACTACAAGTGGTCAGGATGAACGAGCTCGCTGCCGCCCACGAGCTGACCACGGGTAACAATAACGTGACCCACAAGATGAACAAGCGCCTGGACCCTGTGCCTGAGAACCTGGGTGCCAACGGGATGACGCCGTCGGGCAAGCCACGCCTGTTTGTCTGTGGCACTTGCACGAGGGCATTTGCACGCCACGAGCACTTGAAGCGACACGAGCGCTCGCACACGAAGGAGAAGCCCTTCGACTGCGGCGTGTGCCAGCGCAAGTTTGCGCGCCGCGATTTGCTTCTCAGACACGCACAGAAGTTGCACGCTGGCTGCGATGAGGCCATCAAACGTTTGAGAAGGCGCTCGTCACGGTCAAAGTCTGTCACGAGCGAGTCAGAGATCGAGATTGCCGAAGACCTGGCGCACATGCACGCGCGCCCACTCAAGCGGTCCAAGCTGGAGCACCAGGCGGACCCTGGTGCTGGTGCCAACTCGTTTGGGCACTACCTCTCCAATGGGCTCCAGTTTGAGAACCACACGTCTGCCAACTTACCGGGGGACTTCAAGGGCCGCCGCACCTCATTCTCTGCTGCGTCGGCAGGGAACTATGCATCTGCGTCTAATAACCTCCAGAACTACTCCGGCTCGGTTGAGTTTTCCACGCCGCAACTTCTCCCTGTGGACCATCTCAACGGCCAGACTCACTACTCCATCAACTCTGGAACCCAAACACACCACAACCAGGATACACAGCAGCAGCACCAGGTGAAGAACTGGGCAGCCGACGTTCAATCCCTTCCTGGTCTCGAGTTCTTTGGGAACTTCTCCCTGGATACCACTGCCCCACCACAACAGCAGCAGCAGCAGACGCAGCAGCAGACGCAGCAGCAGCATTTACAGATGGATCACGACCCGCTCACCAAACCTAGCCATCTAGCACCGACATTGGACATGGCACAAGCGAAGAGAAGATCATCCAAGCCCGGTGTGAAGGGAAAGTTCAACGGCAACGACATTTTTGGGTACTCATTCTACGACGATGACTACCAGTTTGCAAGCCAGATGGAAGATTTCCACAGCAACAGATTCTCCTTCCCTAAACTGCCCACAAACTATCTTACGGACAATCAATCCGCTCATTCAACCCCTAGTGGGAACATGACCAAAAACACCAACACCAACAGCAACTCCTCCTTGAACCTCAGCAACCTGAATGAGTATGCTCTCTTGTCTGACTTGGAGGTGCCGAACCATGAGGAGAAGATCCTCTCTGTGGGCTACTCATTCTACGAGTCCAATGACTTTGCCTCATCCACCATCACACCTTCGGCTCTCGGTTACAACCGCAAGAGTAGAGTTGACATTGATTCCAATGGTCACCAATATGGTAACAGCCAGATCTATGATTACAACTTGCAACAGGAGGACGAAGCATTGATGGAGATTTCCGCTCACGAGATCTTTTCAACAACAGAGCTTTTCACCGAGGGGCTTTGTCGTAAGGTTAGCAAGGTGCTGGATGAGTATCCATTTGTTGGACTTCTGCCTCCAAAGATCCCTTCGTTGGAAAAGCTTGAGTCGTTTGTTCAGAACTTTAGGGAAAAGTTCTTGTCCCACCACCCATTCATCCACAAGAACTACCTGAGCGAGAGGGCCATGTATGAGTATACTTTCAATGAAGAAACACCAAACGATGTTACTCCATTTGTTTGCCTGCCTTTACTCATTGGTGCGATTGGTGCTCTCTACTCAAACGACAAGAAAAGTGCAGCAGACCTTTATGAAATTTCTAGACGGTGTATCCATGTCTACCTTGACTCTAGAAAAAAGAGCGACGACGCTGAGAGATCGACAACACACAACTCACCACTGTGGCTGGTCCAGTCTTTGGTGCTCAGTGTTCTGTACGGTTTGTTCGCTGAGTACGACGAGTCGGACCTTAGCATCATTTTGCGACAGGTAAATGCCCTATGTACATTGATTAGGGTCTCCAAGTTTAATCTGGTGAAGTTCAATCTTGAGAATATTGAAATTAACGACAGCTACTTCAAAGACTACATCCTCTACCAGTCCAAGATCAGAACCGTCTTCATGATCTTTAACATATCCAACATCCTCACTGCCATCTACAATCTGTCACCATTCATCAAGTACACTGAGCTGAAGTGTGATTTGCCCGACCTCGAGAACTACTGGAGCTGCTCTAGTGTTGATGAGTTCAAAGTGAAATGCGTTGAGAACAGCTCAATCAATTATAACCTGAACCTTGAGAGAATCTTCAATGACATGTTGAACAACAATCCAATCAACTACAAAGTGTCTGAATTTGGCGCCAACATTGTCATGTTCACCATTTTACAGCACTTCTACTTCTCTAAGAAGAACCAGCTACTCAATTACTCTTCTGGTATCTCCCCACAACATTCGAACGCTTCCAACCTTATCAACAACTTTAAGTGGGAAAACTTGCTAATTAATCAAAATGCTACAGTATCCATCATGCTCAAAAACATTTCAGTTATCAGATCTTTGTTGATTGATATCTCTAGAGTCAAGGAGATGCTGTGGTCAAGACAATGGGACAAGCTAGCAGAAGAGTTCGTCTCGTTAAACTGCAAGAATGATGATTTGCTTGATGCCTGTGACTACTCCATCAGAACTCTATGCCTAATTTTCATCAATGATAGAGATTCCTCGAACTACAAGAAGTCATTATCCTTGTCATTTCAGTTTGTCTTCTTCAACTTCTTTCATATTGCCAAGTTTTTGTACAAATTTGAGAGAAGAATCTTCAAGCATTTCACCAATGAGAATGTCCTAAAGCCAAATGAGCTCAAAGAGATTCCAAAATACTTTTCCATCTACTTGAAAATTGCCAAGTTCCTTGCGGACCTGGAGCAGATCTTCATCAAGAATTTTGGCTACCACGATATCCATTCAAAGCTAGCATTGAAGGATTTTGATGAGAGCAGATACAGATTTGGCAGCTACCCAAAGTTATACGAAACTGAGTATCCTAAGGATGTCAATTTGGAGCACGTCTTGAAGGTTGTTAAGCTCAAGTTGAGCTCAAACATACTCAAGATTGGTTCCTTCATCTTCAATGACTTGTTTGAGAAGGAGATGGCTTTCAACATTTTCAAGAACTTGAGCGAGGCTTTGAATGTCATCAGGCTTCACATTGACGAAGAGAAATACTAATCGCAACATTCATGACGTGCCCACGAGTTAAATCGTCTTTAATCAATCAATGATGTTTAAAAGTTACTCCAATCATTTACAACGGGTAGATCTCATTAATTTTCGTTAATTGTCGTCAATCGATACGATTTTTGATGGCCATGGGTACCCGTCAATGACACATTGAACCATCCATTCCCAGTTGATCAACTCTACCTTGATTTGTCCGGACACCTCACTCCTTGGTACTTCAGATTTCTTGGACCTCTTCTTCTTGGTTATTGTGTGATCCGAGGGTTTCAAGTTCAATAAGAGATCCTGATAAAAAAGTACAGGATGACAGTTATCGGAGCGACGGGAAATGTCTTGGATATAAGTCGAAGTGGAGGTTACGGTGACTGTTTCTGCACCCAGAACCCAAAAGAGGAAAGTTGCAACGTTTGTTTTCTCAGAAGTGGATGGAAAGTACAGTACATGGCGGTCTTTCAACAACGTATTGTTTCCAAGCTGTTGCTCAAGGCTGCATGGCATGTTGCCCAAAAATTTGTATACGTTCTGAGTCTTGAACAATTTCATTCTTTCAGACTTTCCAGAAGGGAGGAGATAGGTGACAAGATGGTTTACCTTCAGCTCTCCGTCTTTTATGGAGTCGTGAATGAAAAAGTCTGACAGAACGGGCCACCCCAAAGCCAAAGCCTCTAGGTATTTCTGCTTACGGTTGTGACATTTGGAAATAACAGCTGCAAAGTTGAATTTGTGAAGGATCTCGTGAGGTTTCAAGATGGGATGCTCATTCTCAGTTCTGTCGAGGGCAATCAAGGGGCGGAACCCATCGTCAACAACCATGCCACCGTGTGATTGGATCTTAGTAGTCAAGTGTTCTTTATCGCCATCGCCTGTGATCACAAACAGGCATGAGGCAAATATGGATGACTGCTCGGGGGCTGCTGGTGTTGGTGGGGTGGGTATAAAGAAATCCTCTTGTGAAGAGTCTAAAAACTTGTGATCGGCATGATTTCTTCTAGGCTTCACAAATAGGTCCAGCCCCACATGTTGTCTTTTAATCCAGTCTTCATTGTCCACTGTGATCTCTCCAATGGCTAATCGCTCCTCCTTGTTAGTTTCCGTGGCTTTAACTCTTGATGCCTTGAGTTTCTTGACAACCACCGTATCGTAACCTCTCATGCATCTAATGACTTCCTCAGAGTGTTCCAGACACTCCAATCCTGTGATCACGTAACTGGTTCTCTCAAAGGAAATGTTGTCACCAATGCGGATATCCAAAGGATAAACTAGACTGACAACACTAACGTCACTATACCCTTGGAATTTGACATGGAATCCATTTTCATCCTGGCCTTGGATGGATCCAGGGTAATAGTGGGCACCGTACATGCACCACACGTACTGTTTGAAAATAATATCAAACTCCGTCAGTGGTTCATTTTCCTTGGTCAAAGGTTTTGTGGGAAGATTTGAAATGGTAGAGATAGGTCTATCATCGGAACCGAGTTGCATCTGGGAGCTGGTGACGGTCTCAGTCAACTCAGACTTCTTGCTCCTCTTGGGTTCAGGCGAGGTGATGACATTACCCTTTCTCTTAGCACTCCTGCTGGGTGCCACTGTGATGTCACCTTCGCCAGCACTTGCTTGAGACTTGGCTCTTGAAATGTCCTCCTCTTCAATGGTGTTGTCAACTTTGGTATCGTCATCAATGTCTGTCATGTCCTCAGTCACATCAACAGCATCAGCTTCTTGATTGTGGTCAGTGACATTCTTACTACTGACGGCATGTGGCTGCACAAAGCTATGCGAAGAGCCCTGAAGTGTGGTCTGAGCACGTGCAGGAGCTTTGAAAGGACCCGGCAAGCCAGTTGCTCCTGAACTCTCAAAAGGCTGAGACATGATTACCTGAGTCTTGGGCTCAGTGTCCAAAGGGGTTTCAGCTTCGTCTGCCGTGTTTCTCAGGATCTCCTTTCTGCGGATTGGGATGCTGTCCTCGATCATCATAAAGTTGTTCTTGGTGTCTAACAAGTTGCTATTCTCTTCGTCCGAAACGACGTGTTGCTCAGAGTTTAACACCTCTTCTTGGATGTGCTCAACAGGTATTTCGACATCGTCAGAGTCAGGGTACCGGTGAGTTTGTGGAGACGAATCATCTGGGGCAGTTCCCAAAACCTGAATGTCACATTGGGTATCGTAGCCTCTTGCCAACTGAGAGCTGCCTTCAATTGGCACGGTTTCGTCCAGGGTGTTGCATGTGAGTAACGACATGTCTCCATTTGTCGGGGAAAGATCAACTTTCGGGATCTGCTGTGGTCTGTGAATCCTCATGAACCCTTCACCCTTGGCGTCAACACTGGCCGAGTGCTTCAAAATAGGACTAAACATCAGGTTGGGGGCCGACTGGGTCTCTGTGTCCAATTCTATGTCAGACCGGTCGTCGTCGGCTCGCAGCTGGTCAAATATCGCAGTTCTCGCTTGGGCAGGTGAGAGCAGAGCCTGTGTCCTCCAGGAAAAGTCCGGGGTTCTATCCGTCGCACTGTGAGCCTTGAAGCCTATCGGTGTCTCATGGAAGGGATCTTTGAACTTCCTCAAGACGGGCGTCTCCGAGTCTTCGAACGGGTCCTTGACTTTATTGAGCCATGGCGTCCCGCCCAGAGGATTGCTGTTGTTGTTGCTGTTGTTGTTGTTGTCGCTGCCTCTTGTGAATTCAATGTCTGCCGCCAGGTCGAGGATCTGTGCCTGTTTGTCGGCCTGTGTCGGTGCCCCTTGGGCAGGGAGGTCCTCTTCTCGCAGCCGCGCGCCGGACAACTTTCTCGGCAGCGACGTCACTGGGCTCGGGTTGCTTCCCAGAATCGCCTGTGTGTCCGGCTCCGTGTCAGGGCAGGAGGAGTCGTAGATCCTATTCTCCTCGTCGCGGCCCAGCATCTGCAGCCCTCGCAGCCCGCCCGGCTGCGACTGTATCACCTGCGTATCGGCAAGCTCAGGGCTGCTATTCCCCTGTGTATGCTGCAAAGCCATCTTTGTGCCCAAGACACGCCCGGTTGGTTGCTTGACAATACTGTACCCAACCAAGTTGATGTTCTTTTCAAGTGCACAGCCAATATAAGTCATGATACAACGAGACGAATACACCCACACACCAGGTGGTAGAAAGCATTACATGACATTGACTCTATAAATGCAAACTGGTTAGGCTAGGCGTCAACTTGACTGGCAGCAGGTTTGGAACTGCAACTGGAAACTCGCAAGCGCTTCTCCAACAGCTTAATCTCCGAATTGTAGTTCTCAATCATCTTTTTCTTCCTGATAATCTCCCTCACAGTGCTCTCCTCTTGAATGGAATCCTGCTTCCCAATATAAGTGTAGCGGTCCAACAAGCTGCTACCTTCTTCACCGTCTCTTGAGCCAGAAGAACCCTTGGCACAGTTGTCGTGCTCACTCAATCTTTCCCTCCTGTAACTTTCATAAAGAACGCCATGCGTGCTGTCCTTCAACTCTTGCAAGTGGGATCCCAAGATGGCATTTCTCAAGTGGGTAAAGTCGCTGTGCGTCGTGTCCTCAACTCTAAACTTGCCCCAAGGGTATTTCCGAATGTGCGAGATTGTGTCGCCCTCGGTCGAGACGTCGTAACTGCCTGAAACTGCAAATGGAAGGAGGTTTTTCAACGCAGTGGATTCATCCTGGGAGTCCTCGTTGCCTTCCACCATAAAGTCATACACCTTGATCTCATTGGCCCTGACATCTTGCATGATCAACGCCTTGTTCAAGCTCAACTCGGCAGGGGTCAACGCATCAGCCTTACCAATGACTGGAATGACATTGACCCTGGTCGACAATGCCTTCATCGCCTCAACATCCATCTCCCTCAAACCTTTCCCTGTGGGTCTTATAAAGTACAATGCAACATGTGGTCGACCATCCTTGAATCGCGAATCTCTCTGTATTCTGCACTCCTCACTCAAAACGTCTTCAAACTGCGTCTCCAAATGCTCAACAATCCTGGCTGTGCACATTGTGTTATCGACATTGTCTCCAAAGCCAGGTGTCAACACGATATCCAATGCAATTGGCGTGGAGTTCTCCTCAACGACATTAACGTGAAGTGTTATGATCTCAATCCCCGGATTGACATGAGCCTGCTTGGGATCAACCCTGTCACTCCCTTTCAGAACCACCTTCTGCTTGCACAAGCTGTTGATGAATGACGACTTCCCATTTCCTTCCTGGCCGCAAATCATGATGGTGAGGCTGATGCCCCTTCTCAAGTTCTTCCTGTGGCGTATCTCTTCCGGAGACGAAATGGCACCAACGTTCGCAAACGTCAACATCACCACAGAATCAACTACCTGTACTGAGCTGATAATGAAGAAAGACAAAATCCCACAAAAAAAAAAAAGACCCACAATTGTTTCCACAAAGAGCCAGTCAAGTCAAGTCAGCACCTGCCACAAAAAGGAGAGAAAAACTAAAGTCATCAAAACCTAGTCAGTTGAGGGGCAACCAACTTTTCATTTTGAAGTATTTTAAAGTCCTTGTCGACATCTGGACCATCCAAGAAGTCTCCCAGAGTCTTTTTCTGTTCCTGGCTCCAATCCTTTTGTCTCAGCACAATCTTGTCATCGTAGGCTGATGCTGAAGGTTTTTGGCGCTTCTGAGGCATTGGAAAATTTTGCAAGGGCTCTATAGTGGCAGATCCACGTTTTCTCGCCATTATTGATCTTTTGACCAAGTTATTGGAGACAGTTGAACTGCTGGCCCTTCCTTTTTTCTGTTTCTCCCCAGGTGGGATCACAACGGAAGCCGTGTCGATTGTAAGAGGGGGCCCTGCTGGGGGCCCCGTTGAGGGTCCTTGATGCAGTTCAACAGAAGACAGTGGGCTTGATCGTTGTTCTTGCTGTGCAGTCTTTTTTCCATCAGAATTGGAATCTGGAGGTTGCAACTTAGTGTGCTGCTCTATTATTTTGGGAGGACGTGGGGGCAATGGGGTCAAACGTGGTGAGTTTGTCTCTAAATCAAGGGAAAGATCGAGTAGCAAACGTGGTGAGTTCGTGTCAATGGTTTTCGGTGGGGCTGGAGGTTGTGGGGCGCGTGGTTCCGGCGATTGGATGCCACTCTTTGGATGAGAAGGGGGCTGAAGTCGTGGAAGTGGTGAGTTTGGTTGGGGCGATTCCAACTTCTCCATAGTCTCCGAGAGATTCAGCTTGTGGAGAGCAGCTGCAGGTGGTGGGGGTTTTTCCTCTGGGTAATCAGCCCGTTCTCCAAAGACAAACTGAACATGCTGTTCTGTGATTTCAGGAAATGAAAATGAGGATTCCGGCAAGAAAGGTTTGATATCGCTGTACATGGAGTTCAAGACTTGGAATATCTCCTGGACAGCTGCAGGGGTCAATGGTTGATCTGATTTTTGTGAGAGGTTTGAAGGGGTAGTCAATTTCTCCTGTGCAAAGACGCCAATAATCAGAGACAGGCAAACTTGCTCAATAGGATAGACGAGGAATATCTGAGTCAGATTGGCCTTGTTTATCAATCTATGGACCTGACCCAATAGCGGTTTGAACGCTTCACCATTCCCCAACACATCCTGAACAATCTGGTAAGGGTTGGGCAGTATGAGATCCCAACAGAGATCTCCCAGAAAAGTCAGTTCATGCTTCTCAGCCTTATCTTTGAAGGCCCAAAAGGCATCATTGGTCGCTTTCCCGATGCACTGTTTCACAATATCGTCGATTGGTTTCAGCAGTTCCAGTACCCTGAAGGCAACAAGCTCGCAGAGGATCTTTATCACGGCGTGATCGAGCACAGGGCCCCTTCGTTGGTAGTACCTGTGGAAGTAAATCATGGCATTGAAGAAGAATCTCGGGAGTGGTTCTCCCTGCTGGCTTCTGCAAGAATCGCTGAGGGAGTAAAACGCGTCCAGTCTGCTTTTAATTTCATCCTTCTTGGACGTGCCACTCTTTCGAGCGTAATAGCTCAGTGAGTCGATTGAATAGAGCCACTTGTTCTCCACATCATCAATTACTTCTGGAAAGTAGTCATCTTCGTTTGACACCTGTTGAAACTGCTCCATCATTTGAAGCTGAGTTGGGCAACATTGTTGATCCTTTGATGACATGGGAGCATTTTTGTTTTCGAAGTGGTGTTTGGGTGTCTGTCAAGCCAAAACAAGCTGATCTCGGTGCAGGCCGTGTGGCTTGGTTTGTGTCATTGAGGGTGGGGGGAACCAAACCATAGATTCTGAGCGGCATTTCCCATGAGGTCAGAGGCAATGACACAATCGATGTCGGCACTAACAGTTATCTATTGTTCCTCGAAGACTCGAAGAGCCCAAGGAAGAAGACACGCTGGTTCGACCTGCCCATAGGAACCGACAAGGGGTGAGTACTAAGCAGAGGTAGCCCGGTATGACCTGGGATTCATTATTCTGACTTCACGTGAGTAATGATCATCGGAGGTGGCCTGTCCTTATGTCCTTAGGAATGCCTTCCGATTATAACGTCATCCCGAGCTTCTGACTCATAATTGACCAGTGAGTCAAATTCGCGGAGAATGTGTCATTTTCTCGGCGGCTTGGTGCCGGCTATTAAAAAGCGGTGAGACCGCTGTTTTGGAAAAACCAAACTTGAACCAACACGAATAAGAACTCAGGGCCCTCAGTCATCCCTTGTGCTGGTTCTTTTTCCATTGACTGACTGCTAGCCATAGCCAGCGATACACCATCCCATACACCCATACACACTTTTACACACACATACACCCATCTGCCGCATTTTAAGCATATTATTTTTGAGATTTACCTGTTTTATTGTCCTTGTTACCTATTTTTGATGTCCTTCTGAACGAACTTGCAATCCATTTCCCTCCCTCCCTTCTTTATAGACCCCCCCCCCCCAGCTTTTGTTTGATTTGTTTTTTTCCTTTCTTTTTAACGGCTTCTTTTTTCTGCACTCATGAAGTACCAACTTCTTACGCCTCCAGCTTCAGCTGAGACGACTCTTCAAAACGAGGGGGATCACCATCAGCATAAGGATGATCTCACGGGCTTCGTGAATAGCTCTTCCGTGCTAATCACATCTCTTTGGCCAGACTTACACCCAGATAAGCCAGCGCAATTCCAAGTGTTTTTGAAAGAGATCCTGACAAGATCGAGATGCCCACTGAACGTGTTGCAGGTGGCCATTTTCTACCTGTTCAAGCTCAAAAAGAAGATAGCCGCTGCCGTTGAGTCGCTTGCCTGTCCTAAGAAGGCCTTTTTGAGCTCTCTGATTCTTGCGTTCAAGTATACGCTGGACTCCAATTACAAGCTGAGCACCTGGTCCAAGATGTCGGGGCTCAGTGTCGACGTCCTGAAGACGTTGGAGCGTCAGATGCTGATGGAGTTGAACTACCAGTTGAACGATGTCAACAAGCCGGGAATTTTTAACGCGTGGGTCAAGTACCTGACAGAGTTGAGCTCCCGTGCGCAGAGAGAAAAAAGACCCGCCGTGGACAACGGCGAGTATAACTACAGCGACAAGTCCAAACGTGTTCGTGTCCTGTAATACCAGACAAACCGAAACGAAATATACAACTAGCCATTTTCTGTATACAAGTATTTTCCATTGTTATAGTTTTCTTTTTTTTTTTTTTTTTCTGTTGCTAAGGGGCCAGGCAAAGAAAGACAACTGATACAGAAGCACAAGAGTGGAGAAGGTACAAAAAAAAAAACAAGGACCAGGGCGCGGTAATCAAGGGACCCCCCCAACTCAAACCTCACCAGACCAAGGAACCGCTCCTCCGACCTCCTCCGACCTGTCTCCCAGCCGCCCCACTTCCAGGTCCTCCCCAGTCCCAACCAGCCGCGCACGCCCGGTCAAACTCTCACTGGGAAGACGACATGTCCAGGGAGCAGCCGGCGCCCAAGCAGACACGCCTGCGCAACGGCTGCCAGCAGTGCAAAGAGCACCGCGTCAAGTGCGACAAGACCAAGCCTGCGTGCCGCAAGTGCGTGCGAAAGGGCCTGGCGTGCGATTACGAGCGCCGGCTCATGTGGATCACACTTGACTCGTCTGACTCGAGGCATCCAGCGTACAAACGCAGGCGGGCACGTCCCCAGAGCGGCGTCCAGCAGCAGACGGTCCTGGGGCACAAGGAGACAGCTCTACACGATGCGATGTTGGATCTCGAAGGCGATTACACAGAGCTCTGCCGGGGAGCCCCCATCACTTGGACAAAGCCATTGCGAAAGGACGACCAGGACTTGCCAAACTCGCTCGCCCGGAACCATCGCTTCTCCTCGTTCTTCCAGTCTCTCCCAGCGCAGACTTTTAAAATGTTCCACAGCCCATCGACGGAGACCCTCTTTGCCCATTACTTGCTTGTCACCTGCGCTGCGCTCGACCCGCTCAACGGCAGTGGGCCCGCAAACCTCTCAGAGAAGTTCTTTGTGCCCTTCGCAGTGCACAACCCAAGCACACTCCATGCCATCCTCTCTTTGTCCTCGGCGCAGCTCGCAGTCACCAACCGGGAGCAGTATCACGAGCTCTCGCTGCGCCACAAGTCATTGGCATACAAGCATCTCTACGCATTGCTCGCGGATCCGGAAAAAAGCATCAGCATGGCTGTCATGTGCGCCATCCTCGCACTCCTCTCATTGGAAGTCATTGAGGCCTCCTTCAAGAGCTGGCGCTTCCACATCCAAGCGCTGCGCGCCATTGTCCAACAGAGAACGCGCCGCAACTTGCCCATGGACGAGCTCTCTCAGTTGGTCTACCTCAGAGTGGCCCGCTACGACTGCTTCGCCTCGCTTACCACGGGCGAGGAACCTTTGTTCAAGGAGATTACCCTTTCCAGGGGAACCGCCTTGCATCCGCTCATCAGAAACGTTGACGGTGTCTTTGGCTGCCCAGCAAACATGCTTCTCTTTGCAGCAGAGATGTCCTGTCTTAGCAAGCGTCGGTGGGACGCGGGCCCGCAGGACGGCGACTACGACGTTGCTGCTGCCAATCGCCAGCTGGGAATCAATGAGGAGTTGCTCAACGCCAGGCTCCAGGAGCTCATGGAATCAAAGAGCACCACAATCCATACGAAGGAGTGGGCCCTATGCGAAGAATTGTGGAAATGTGCCCTCACTGTCCGCTATTGGTGCTGTGTTAGGGACACCTTTGTATGGGATGCTGGCCATCAGCGTGCCATTGTTGACCGATTCCTCGTTTCGTTGAGAGAGCTCATTGCAAACCACGCAGAAGGACTGTACTGCACCAACCTAATCTTCCCAATCTTACAAGTGATCATCATCACCACTGAGGATGGGCCTCGCCACGAGCTGATAGAGGCCTTGGACATCTTTTACAAACGTACCAACATTGGCTCGTTCCGTCACATCAAGCACCTGATCAACGAGCTTGAGACGTTTAGAGCCTCGGGGAACTTTACCAGGCCATCCAACTGGTGGAGTCTTGCCCCTAGCAATGATTGGAACATATACATGGCCTAGGCTTGTTTGAAGTTAGCTCGTACCATGTTTTTTAAGCGCAAAAATCACTTGGAGCCATTACTTCATCCTCGGATGCACATACCATCAAAAGCTCGATTAATACCCACTATGGATCTAAAACCTGTTCTTATGACCGCCATTCCCTACAGCGTGAGGCACCCAGAACCCCAGAAGCTCCAACTATTACCAGCATCAAAGGTTTTTTTTTTTTTTTTTTTTTTTTTTTTGCCTCTTTTTCTCTTTTGAACTGACAGCCACCCCACCATTCCTGAGGGGTTCCACGATCTTGCTACGTTAGAGAACTGATTGTTAAGGGGTACAGAAATTCAGCGGCTTTACAGACAGGGGAAGCCCTGTTGCATAAAACTTGGATGAATCTGAAACGCACAAGTTGAGAATAGTTGAAGCACAATCCTCAAAAGAGGATGGCGCCATCCACGCCCCGTTCAAGAACTCATTGTATGCAATGGCCGATGCTGCTAGCTCGTCGGTCACTGGAACCTGCCCAATCTCTGCTGTCGATGCTGCAGAAGTAGCAGATCTCAAGGCCATGGGCAAGTAGAATCATTCTCACAAACGAGCTTGTTTAATTTCGATGCATGATTAGAAAAGCTCCAAAATCAACATCCACAAGAGATCAATTGGATTACTTGCTCGCTCGCTCAGTTATCTGGCCCCCTCCCCTGAGTCGACTTAATCGGAGTGGTTGATGGTTTTTCGGGTTATCTCGGCGAGTCTCATCGGTGACTAATACCTGATATAATGTTGATGGTCTTCAAAAAAAAAAAAGGATTGGCCGATGCGTCAAACGAGTCATCACTCAATCACTGACCCAAAACCAACTCAAGACGTTGCCATGTCTCTCTTTACCTCCTCGGCAAAGAGATCAGCTCTTCGACTACGAGCTGGGCCACTGAAAGTATCCTTCCGCAGATCGTCTACCGAATATCCCGACCTGCAACCCCAGGACCTCCTCCCAAACGGGAACCCAGACTATGTCAGATTGATTCTGACATCCAGAGTCTACGATGTCATTGAGGAGTCCCCACTGACAAATGCCGTGTCTCTTTCGAGCAAAACTGGTGCCACTGTTCACCTGAAACGCGAGGACCTACTGCCCGTGTTCAGCTTCAAACTGCGTGGTGCCTACAACATGATTGCCAAACTGGACTCTGCAGCGCGCGGCAAAGGTGTCATTGCCTGCTCGGCGGGCAACCATGCCCAAGGTGTTGCCTTCTCTGCCAAACAGTTGGGTATTCCTGCCACCATTGTCATGCCAGTGGCCACTCCTTCTATCAAGTACCAGAACGTCTCCCGGTTGGGATCACAGGTGGTTCTTTACGGCGAGGACTTTGACTCTGCCAAGGCAGAATGTACTCGCCTCGCCGAGTCAAATGGCCTGACGAACATTCCCCCTTTTGACCACCCCTATGTTATCGCTGGTCAAGGTACTATAGCCATGGAGTTGCTGAGACAAACCAACGGTGAGAAGATTTCCGCTGTCTTTTGTGCCGTTGGTGGCGGTGGTTTGATCTCTGGCATTGGTTCCTACCTGAAGAGAATTGCACCACATATCAAGATCATCGGTGTCGAGACATTTGACGCTGATGCGCTTTACCAATCTTTGGAGCAGAAGAAGAAAGTTACCTTAAAGACTGTCGGTGCCTTCGCCGATGGCACTGCCGTCAAGGTTCTTGGTGATGAGACGTACAGGGTCGCGTCCGAAGTTGTGGACGAAGTCATTAGAGTTGACACTGATGAGATTTGTGCCGCTATCAAGGATGTCTTTGAAGATACCAGATCTATTGTCGAGCCATCTGGCGCCATGACGGTGGCTGGTATGAAGCGTTACATCGAGAGCCATCCGGAGCTGGACCACACCAAGGCCAATTACATTCCAGTGCTGTCTGGTGCCAATATCAACTTTGACAGATTGAGATTTGTCTCTGAGAGAGCTGTTCTTGGTGAAGGCAAAGAGGTGTTCATGTTGATCTCCATTCCAGATACACCAGGCTCTTTCCAGAAATTGCAAGGCGTTATCCACCCAAGAACTGTCACTGAGTTCTCCTACAGATTCAATAAGGAGCAGAATGACGCCTTTATCTATACTTCCTTCTCTGTTGTTGACAGAAAGAAGGAGGTGTCTCAAGTGTTGAAGGAGTTGAACGAACTGAATTACGAGGCCATTGACATCTCAACCAATGAGATGGCCAAATCTCATGGCCGTTATCTCGTCGGTGGACAGGCTGATCTTCCAAACGAGAGACTGTACAGTTTTGAATTCCCTGAGAAACCAGCTGCCCTCACAAACTTCCTGGAGTGTCTCAAGGGCAATTGGAACTTGACATTGTTTCACTACAGAAACCATGGTTCCGACATTGGTAAGGTCTTGGCCGGTTTTGATGTTCCAGATACTGATCAACCAAAGTTTCAACGATTCTTGGACGACACGGGCTATGTCTACCAGGATGAGTCCAATAACACGGTCTACAGAAAACTGTTGAACAGCAGCAGCTCTAGATCAAGCTAAAAACAGTTAATTTGTCTAATAAAAAAAAAGTCATATTCAGAGAGAGAGTACACGTGTAAAAAGGAGACAAGAACAAAGGGAGGCGCGAATTCAGGTTTAGATATCGATCAAACTCTGCTCGCCACGGGAGCTTCCTTGTTGTGGTTGCTGTTGGTTTTGATTACCGAAACCGTAACCAGTGTAAGAAGGGATAATTCCAGTACTGGCAACACCTGTGTATTGTGCGTTCAAGAATGGGTTTCCTGGAGGAGCTTGGCTATTGTTATCACGGAAGCCCGTACCGGATGAGTTGATGAAAGTGGAAGTCTTCGTGAACTGGGCAGGGATACGAAGGTTACCTTCGTTACCAAATGTGTCAATGCCTGTTCCTTGGGCCAAAAGCTGATTTAGTTCAGAGTGCTGTTGGTTCTTGAGTTGAGAGCCGGTTGGAATCTTGGTTAGCTTAGGAGGCTCTGTTCGAGCTGGCTGTTGAACCGGAGCAGGTTGTGCTTCTGGTTGTTGTTGATAGTTGGAGGTTTGAGCAGAAGCACCAAGGGCGAAGGGGTTGTTGGAGCCTGTCTTTAGCGGAGTCTGCTGTTGTTCATTCTGCTGCTGAGCCAAGAGCTGCTGCTGTTGCAAGTATTGTTCTTGGAGGAATTGGTTTTGAGCAGCTGCTTGTTGTTGTTGTAGTAATTGCTGTTGTTGTAAGTACTGTTGTTGAAGGAGCCACTCTTGCTGCTGCTGCTGCTGCTGTTGTTGCTGAAGGAGGTAGGCTTGCTGCTGCTGTTGCTGGGTGAGATAGTTCGCATCAATTGGGTTCCCCCAGACATCGTACTGAACGGCATACTGCGGTTGGTAGTCTGAGAGGTCCACGAGGTTTTGAGATTGTCCCTCTCTTTGTCTTCTGGCATCCTCCTCCTCTTTGCTGAGCCTTAATGCGGCCGCAAGAGAATCGTCCTCCTCTGAATTAGCCTGTCTTCTTCTCTCGTCCTCCTCCGCAGTTCTTCTGCTCTCTCTGAGAGCCTTAGCAAGCACATCCTCGTCGTCGTCGCCGTCGTCGTCCTCATCGTCACGGCGTCTGTGCTCTTTTCGATTTCTTCTGTTCGCACGAAGCTGACGCTCCTGTTGCAGTCTTTCATCGTCTCTGAGCAAAGAGGTGAGTTCCTTGGCCTTGACTCTGACAATAGAGCCCTGATCGTGACCACTGTCATCTGTGTACTGGAACTCTCTCAACGTCTTGATGATGTACAAATTCTCGCGGGACCAACGGACGGTATTCTCAGAGCCACAACGGACGAGGAAGTCCAGCACTGTAAGGGCCTTTGCGACGTGGCGCCAATGTTTGCCCTTATCATTCAGACGTTTGTCCAACATGTCCATGATCTCCAAGAACTCCACACTGCGAAAAAACGAGAAGGTTAGTGCAACATTCTCAATCCGAAAAGAGCCAAGGCCAATACTTACTGTTGGTATGACAAATCCGCCAGCTCCTCCATGTCAGACGTGGAAGGTCCGCTGGGCTCATTGGATGTGGCTGAATACGTTGTTAGTGTAGTCCATGATAAGGGCAAAAAAGGAGCAGTTGCAGTCGAGTCCAAACGCCCACATACCATTTCTAACTTTGACCTGGGCGGAGGTGTAGCCATTAACAACGTTCTTGATAGATCTGAGCGCTGCTTTCGACATATTTGTAAAAGGCTCAGAACTTTTGCAAGCTTGTTGGTGTTCTCAATGCTTCTCAGCCCCTGTGTTTTCATTCAATTCGAGAACTGTGGAATCTACGATGTGTGGGTGTGTGGGTTTTTTTTCTCAGACCACCCTATTCTGAGCGGATGGAGACGACGGTATTCAACCACTTCTACAAGTCAACACACTGAAGCCTTCTTTTGTTATTTTTAGATGCATCCGGGGCAGTTATGTAGAGTTTCGTGAACAAAAATATCACAATCGAGGCAGAAGTGGTTGTGACACCGGGGGCATGCAAACCGGTGCAAGCTCTTCTTCTTGTCAATGGGGAACTCTGTTAGACAACTATAGCAATGACTGGGTTCATTATCAGATGATCCTGTGTGCACTTCTTCGAAATTGCTCAAGGGAAGAAGATGGTGGTATGACCTGGCAAGGTGTGTGGACAGAATAAGCATCATGCTGCAACCAGGGCAAATTGTGGGGAGAGAACAGACCTTCGACTTGCACATGGGGCACATATACCCACCATATGTAAGTCTAGAGTGACACGAGCAGAATGACGGTGTGTTCTCTGAAACCCTCGAAGGAAAGCCCATCTTCACCAGAGTGAAGCTTTTGCTGATCTTGTTCACAGGGAGAGGAACGACAGATTCCATTATCAGCTCTCTGTAGTGATGCTCATTAAGAACAACTTTATAACTGGATGCATCTCCAAAGTTGGTTCTCTGACAGATCTCTTTACAAATGGAGACCTGAGCGGAAAGGCCAATGATGTTAGCCCTAATCTTCTCTTCGACCAGCGAGTTGACAGTCTTGTGAATATCACCAGGGTCGACTGAAAACAGGGACCCAAACAAGATGAGGACTTCTCTTGTGCAATGTGGCGGGACATGTAGCAGGAGGCCTCTTGCCATCTCTAGGGCGTTTTGGAGAGAAGGGTCACCTTTGGGCTCCTGCTTCTTCAGTGACTTCAGCACATCAATATGGTCTTGTGGATTGCCACTCACCTGGCTGACCAATTTGGCAATACCGTTTTGTATGGTTATGATTCCAAGCTGTGAGATGGGGTTCTGATCAAAGAATTCAGTGACAAACTTAATTGAATTGGTCATCGTCATATCGTGTCTGTTAGGGCGCATGTCCTTTTCCAGCATTGAGGCACTCTGGTCAATGACAAGGATTAGGTTTCTGATGATACCTCTCTGAAAAGGCGTGACATTCTTGAGGACCCTTCTCTTCTTGGACTCCAGCATCCGGCTAGCAATTCCTTCTAGCGACTCGCCTTCACCACCTTCCAAAATGTCCCAACTGCGCTGGTAGGTGTCTTCCCAAGCGTATCCGCCATCCTTCCCCTGCAGCTCGCTCTTGGCCGGGCCCTTGCGGCGAGTTCTCCC
Organism: [Candida] sanyiensis; assembly: GCA_030569275.1. NCBI lineage: Eukaryota > Fungi > Ascomycota > Saccharomycetes > Phaffomycetales > Phaffomycetaceae > Barnettozyma > [Candida] sanyiensis. The sequence goes on along the minus strand of JAJMKO010000004.1, from coordinate 8,161 downwards.
TGCAACACCACTTGCTTTTTGCTCGCCATCGGACGGATGCGAAATGTAGTCGTCGTCAGAGTCCATGGCCACACTCTTCCTCTCAGATGGCCAAATGAATGAATGCTCTGTTTGGGCTCTTTTTTTTTTTTTTTTTTTTTTTTTTTTTTATCTTTCTTTGGTGGGAGGGCCCTTTCTGTAGTTGGTTTCACCTAAGAAGAATCCTTTTCGAACAGACAGAGCATGCTAAGGGCCCAGCGCTGGTTGGGATACAGACAAGCCCAGACACTCCCTGAAGTTGCACAGGGAGTACTTGAGAGACTTAGCAAATCCCGGTCGCAGGCGCGGCCAAAGACTGCGAAGCTTGACCGCTCTCCAAATCGGCAAGCAAAAGAAACTGCCGCCATCAAAGCCAGAAGAACCACTGTTCGCGCGCGCGTGTTTGATAGAGATGGGCTCCAATTATCTAAGAGACGGGCTCCGCTCATGTTCAGCTCGGTGAAAGCGTTCAAGCAACTCACTCTGGACCCATCTGCATCGCATTATCAAAAGATCCCATCCGAGGCAGCTAGCCATCTGCCAAAGTTACAACACAGACTATCCCGCGTGCTATTTTCTCCCGGTGTACACTACCTTCAGGACCCCAGGTCCAAAGTGTTCAACTTTGACCCTCACCTTTCCCAAATCCTGCCCAATAGTGACTTTGACTTCAACGCTGTTGGCCAGTATGTTACCTCGTCAAAGGACAAGTTGTTGAGAACAATGTCTCAACAGGTGGGCGCAAAATACTATAGCTCCACTTCGTCAATGACGGGAGTACTCTCACACATGCACTTTCTGTTTTCTAACTTCAGACCCCAAAGTCTGGTTGACTTTTCAAAACATGTCAAAGAAGACCTTGGGTCTTTCACCAAGGGTGCCAAATTACCTGCATCAGTAATTGTCAGGCAGCAAGGAAAAGGGGTATACTCGATTGACTCTGACAAATCATGTGACCGTGAGATGATTCTGTCCTTGATGGGAAATTCACTGGAAAGGATGCTCACAATGACCCCTGAGAAGTTCAGCGAGTACAAACTTGACCCTGAAACTGGCTTGTCAAAGTTGAGACCTGAAAACGAGGTCAACACGTATCATTATGCCAAGATCGGAGACTTCCTAATGAGATCACAGCTAGATTGTGGTGACTCTAGATTACCTGGATCTGGAACATTTGACTTGAAAACAAGAGCTGTAAGTGCAGTGCGGTTCGATATTTCCAAAGTGGAAAGGGACTCATCCGGATACCAAATTTTGAGAACAAATGGACTCTATGAATCTTTTGAAAGAGAAAAACTAGAACTCGTGAAGTCAACTCTCTTGAAGTACGGCTTACAAGCTAGGATTGGTGACATGGATGGTATTTTCATCGCATACCACAATACAGTGAGGATGTTTGGGTTTGAATACCTTCCTCTCACATCCATTGATGAGATCATGAACTCTTTTGGAATGCCAGACTCACACCATCTCCAGCTGTCTAGATTTGATAGCAGCCCAATCCCTGGATCTGAAGTCGCCGACTTGAGATCCGCCATAGCATCAAAGCTAGCAGATGATGAGTTCAGACTGTCCATGAAACTTTGGAACGAATTGCTGTCGGTGATTACTACGCGTATTCCGGGATCATCTTTCAGACTCTTGATGAACGCATCACAGGTGTCTCCCTTTGAAACAAAGCTTCAGGTCATTGCTGCGCCTATCACGGCAGATGTTGTTGCGACGTTAGATTCTTTGGGGAAGGAGTTCAATAAAAAAATCATCGAGGCAAGGAAAGAGGGACAGCCTGTGGAGGCTGTTATCAAGGAGCATCATTCTCTCCTATCTGAAATTAACAGGCAAACAAGTACCAGCTCGATAGGGTTTGACGTCTACCTAAGACATTACATTGATGAAAGCGAATGCTTTTTGGCCCATCCTGTGTTTTCTGGCTTGGATTCCCCTTGGAAAGTTTCTGCAAAACTCGTTGAACTACCTGTTATTGAAGCCAAGACACTGTTCACGGACCTTCTTGAAGAGAAGCTTCAACTCCTTCACCTCAACGGTGATGTCAAAAGCGATGAGGATGTTGATGAGTTTGTGAGAGTTCTTCGGAAGTATAGTGACAGAGGGAAAAGGATCCATGAATCTGAAATCAAAACGCCCGTCTGGAACAATGAGTGACGGGAAGCTGTATTTACATGTATATATAGATCTGTAGTAGCTCCAAGTGATTCACGCCTCTTGTAACTCTAGGGCTTCAGTTGGATCTGTGTAGTAAAACTTGAAGTAGACATACTGGAATGCAATAAAGAGATCAAGACATGTTTGGAAGAGTGCAAAGAATAGGAACAGCATGCTGATTTCCTTTGCACCAAACACCAGATAGCTGATCTTCAATGTGTCACCCCCAAGCCAACTCAGCAGGAGAAGAAGTTTGAATCCATCCACAGACTTCAGCTGGTTTAGAAGCAGGATCTGAGGCAAGGGCAGTAAGGACTCCACGAACAAACCGACAGTGCCTAAGAACTCGCCAAAACCTTCAAACTCTTTGAAAATCAATGTCGATACAATTATACCAACTGAGAACCGCAACAGGAATCTCCAAAATGTCTTTTCAGAGTCCCATTGCCAAAATTTGCCGAGTCTTCGATAGCCTGGATCGAAAAATCTCACAAAATGATGGAAGACAATAGCCCCCAGATCTCTTACGAAGAACAGGATGTCTTTCAGGCGTACGCTTCCCTGTGGTGGATACAGGTATATGCTAACATTCTGCTTTAGATCCTCCAAGAGCATGGAAGTCTTCTCCTTGTATTGTGTTCCATGGTCCTGAGGCCGGTATCTTAGGGACACCTTCAGCAGAAGGGCCTGTATGAGGATCATCACTATGCTCTGCCTTAGCAACGCCACATCGTAAGGGATAATGAAAAAGTATGCGACTCTGAGGATACTGGCTATCATCATTGTGGCACAGATGTCAATTGAGAACCCGCGTGACGTCTCTTTGTTGTAAATGCTCCATACTGTGGTTCCGTAGGAAAACAAAGGAGTGAAAGATATGAAGTAGTTTGCGATGAGCTCAACAGTAAGCCATTCTGGAATGTAGAACTGGTCGACGATCTGCTGGTGAAGAGCTTCCATACGCTGCCGATTGTGTTGAAGAGGTGGATGTGCTCAGGGGTAATGTGATGGGCATCCGCGTCATGATCTTTTTTTTTTTTGGCTTGTTATAGACCAAAAGCGAGAACAGGACCAAAAGAGGAAAACACGATTACAAAAAGGCTACACAAGACAAGAAAGAGCTTGTTTATTCATGCTGACTCCTTCTTGGAAGGATCAACGTCGTTTAGTGGAATCGGCTGGAAAGCTTGTTCTGGTTTTGGCTTGGTAGACCCATAACTGTAAAGGAAGGCACCAAAAAACACGAGGAACGCTCCAAATGAGCCAGTGACACTCAGTGAATTATTGAACAGATACATACTCAGCAGCAAACTTGTGAACTTACGCAATAGAAGCACCACAGAAACAGTCAGCGCAGTCGTATTACCAGCAAGCATATTGGCACCTCTAACACAGAAGAATTGAGTTAGAACATTGAGCACCAAATAACAGATCTGCTTTGGAGCTTGGTATCCCAAGATATTGAAGTATTCTGGGAAATTCCACAATGCCATGAACTCGTTGTAAATATTCTTTGAAATGAAGATGAAGATTGGCAGTCCAAATAGATGAGAGTAAAAAACATTCTCCTTCCAGTGTTTACCATATCTTCTGTACGTCTCCTCGTTGTACAAACCCAAGAGCGCCATCAGGATAGCAGCGAACAGCAGAACACCGATTCCGATCAAGAACAGAATATCATCGGAAATACTTGCCAAACCAGTAGTAGTAACCTCATCTCTCTTGGAGAAAATTTCGGTATCTTTGTACATTGTGGTGATGATGGCACCGACTGTCAATAGCACAGCACTGACGACTTGGAGTCTGTTGTAAGTCTTCTTGGCCATAAAGTAGCCTATGACCATGACCACGGCAGTGCCGGAACTTCTGAAAATGATATGGATTGGGATGGAGATCTTGAAGATGAAGACCGAGTTGTTCAACACAGAAACTAAAAAGAACATAATAATGGTCCACGACCATCTTTTCAAAGGAACTTGGTTCTTCTTGATGAAAAATGGTGGCCTAGAACGGTCAAAGAAGTTGATGTAACCTTCCACGGCGATGAAGAGGAATTGAAAGAAAGTCACCACGTTTCCGCTCTCGGGGTTATTGGTCACAATCTTCTCCAACGTGAACACATTGGAACAGCATCCGCCAAAGATGAGCCCGAGGATCATAACCCATTCCCGCATCGCAATCTGGCCTACTGCGCTGACGGAGCTCATGCTGTACAGTTGTCTTGTCTTGTGGCTTGTCTATGTTGTTGGGATGATACTTTTGAAAATTGGTCCCATGTTTTTTTTTCCTTGACCACGCGTCTGGATATCCAAAAACAACAAATAGATAGTGTTACCCGCCCTAAAAATGAGTAATTATTCACTTCTAATCTAATCAAACTTGGAAGGATCATCAAGAATGCCATATGCTCGGGAGTCCAGTCTTTGCGTCTTCCGAACTCTTGCCAAGAGCTTTGGGATCATCTTGACCATGCTCAATACAGTAGCAATCACCAAAAGGTACCCAAATAGTCCATACTGGTGAATAGAATCCAACCAACGCAAGCTAGAGTCAAAGGGCGAACTCCGCAACTTGAGAGGCACATACCCCTTGTGGATGCCTGTCAACACGCAAAGAGCCTTACGCAAAGCATAAGGTGAGTCTCTCGTTGTAAGCCTTCCTCCAAAAGCATCTCTATCGGAGTAGTGGGTCTCATCCATGAGTATAACATCTCCGCTTTGCAAAACAGTTTCCGGTCTCACACCAAGCTCTCTCAACAAACCAGAGCTTGAAAGTTTGAGATAAAACGAAGCAATTCTGGTCTTCTCTTCATAATGGATTTCCTTCAGCATTTCCTTGATTATGTCCTTCGTTTTCACCTGTGCCTGATCTTTTAGATTTTGAATATTTTTATTCTTGTCGCTTCTGTCTTCCATAACTTTCTTGTAAACTGCATCGGAATTCAGGTCCGCATAATCCAGCATCGCGAGGTTATAGTTTTGAAGCAATGTCAGAGCCTCGCTCTCATCCGAATCATCCAAGATCAGAACGCTGATTATCTGACCGGCAGCTTGATGCAGTGATAGCAGAGAGTAGGGAGTCAGTTCGCTAATCGATTGCTGAGCGTTTGCGCGAATCCAATCAGCAACTCGGAATTGGTCACGTATGTGGTTTGGTGCCAAGCTGTGGAAAACCTCAGATACAATGCTGTTTTGCTTGAAGCACAACAGAGTAGGTAGGCTTGTAGAGTATTCAATAATTGCGCGTTGTTCGTTGAACTCCCGCAGTGGCTCTGAATCATTGTAGTTGATTGCTCTGAAGGAATTTTTCTTCTGCAACTCAATGAAATCAAACATCTTCATATCACTGGACTGCACCAAGTGAGTGTGTGGAAGCGATGCCATAGGCTCTATCAAGTAAGGAAGCAATTCGAAATCCTCTTCAGATACCGTCTCCCTGTCATACAGAAAGACGAAGAAAGTCTCCGAGGTCTGAGGTAATGAGTCAAGATGAGGGTTGACAGATGGAATATTCAACAAGTCAACTAGATCTTTCGTGCTAACATGTGGAGGCTCTGAGTTCTGTAGCGTATTCTCAGCAAATTGGGCTATGGATTTGGAATCCAAGGGGTAAACAGTTTGGTCAAACAACACCACTTTTCCAGATGTGAACGTTGGCAAAAATAGTGCTATATGCGGTTGATCAAGGTCAATTCCCAGAGATTTGCAGACTTTCTGATTTGAAAGACTGTTGAAGTGGCCAACTTCGAAAGAGCCCAACAGTTGATTGGAAATAACCTTCCATGTTTGAAGAAAATTGAGAGTTTCTTCCAAGTACGGAGTATCAAAGGTAACTTTAGCAATGTCATCAATGTCTTGCAGATCCCTGGTGGGCCAGAAAGAGATAAGGTGGGGCTTTTCAGTGGGGTTTGCTAGTATCTTCAAAAGGTTGTCTGTGCTCACCAGCCGTGAATGTGACTCCTCCAAAGGTTCGTCAGCGGCGAATTCCAGTGCCTGCTCTTTGCAGAATCGTATAAGGTTCTCCTTTGTTCTGCTATACGACTTTGGAAAGTTTTTAATGAATCCCTTGGGCCCATAAAGCTTCAAAGCAGGGTAGGCCATGATTTTCTCGTCATTGCAAAGATCACCACTCTCAACACAGTCCACCTGAACCATACTGATACCTATTTTGAGACCATCCGCGTAGAAATCTTCCCAAGTCTTTTCCCAAATAGGTGCAAAGCTCTTGCAATGAGAGCAATATGGACTAAAGAACTCAACCAAGTGTAGTCCAGAGCTGAGGGTGGTCTTGAAATTCTCCTTTGTCAAAGGTGATGGAAATGTCTCCACACAACCACCAGGCGACACGCAAATCATGAGCAGCGCCACGCTAAACACATGGCTAAAGATTGCTCTCATAGTAGCACAATCAATGGGTATTGTGAGGGGCAATGATTGCGGTTCTGACTAGGAAACAATCTCAACCACAAAAACGCCTTATTCCTGGTGTATGGGTGTAAAAGGATACTTTGATCGACTAGTCCGTTTCTATATAAAGAATAGCACCCATGGCCAGAATTCAGGTTTGGAGCTCTGAAATCAAGTGCACCACTCTTCTATAGACTGTTATATCGATTCCGACTTCTAGGCTCTTTACGTAGTACTATAGTCTATTACAGTATAAACGTCAAGCCTTAGAACTCTGTCAGATTATGCCCGAGAAATATCATAGTTTGAAGTGTGAAAGCGCTGCGAGATGTAAGCATTTTCTAAGTCCTCAGGTGACAGGTCCATACAAGTCCGGTCTTTCGGTTTGTCTTCACCGTTGTACTTTTAGCCTTACAGCACGGTACACCGATGCAGCCAGATACAGCTGAAACTTTGAATTCTAAATCAACAAACTTTTGTGGCAAAGATGAGTCAAACAAATGTTTACTAACATTGTAGCATTCGTCCTTGGTAAATTTCAAAACCATGATGCTCGCTCCCTGGACCCTTTGACCTTTGTTTCCAGAGCTCTTTGAAAATTCGATAACCAGCACCAGGTGCATCCGAATTGTTTCTCTTTCAATGTCTCAGTAGGAGGAGGGCTAGGATCGAAGTCGGCTGGACACTTTCAGTATGACAAGCTGCCACGAGAGAATTGGAAGCTAGTCTTTCGATTGGAAAATGGACTCATCCGAGGCAATGACACGCCGGACACTGGATGCTGGATACCGGACACCAAGGACCGCTGTAACTTATATCGCTTTCTTTTTTGACTGTTCTCCTTCGGTACATAAATAACCACCAATCTCAAACTGGGCCACCCATACTTTTCTTTGATATAAACGGAGTCAAGGGGATCGTGGGGCCCATTTTGTTCTTTATTTAGTCAACTGGCAACAATCATTTGACATTCGAAACCTAAAACCGAAAACAGGAAATGAGAGACTTGAACCGCTCGGGGCTCCAAACGGCCCAACTAGGTGAAGAAGGTAGATTTTCAGATGGTTTAGAGGAGGCATGGTTCACCATGGTGTCTGCATATCTCTTTCTGAAAGTCCAACGCGGCTACTTTCCAGTGCTCATGTGAATGTGGCTGATCTGTTTCAAGTTCTCTCGGAATGACTGGTCAAAATCCAGGAACACACCTAAACCTCGCAGATCGGTCGAGAAACTGTTACGTATCGTTCCTCTTCATACTGATGGCCACTGAACCACAAAAAAAATGCCCAAACCACATTTCACAAATGACGTCCCACAAACCACAAATGCAAACACAGACTGTTACCCACAATTTACAAACCACATCCCACATATTTATCCCACTAACACACCACAAATGCAAACACAAACCACAATTTACGAACCACGAAAACCTAGCGGGAGTTATCAAGCTGGTTGACAGCCCCAAACACACAAGGATTCATATATATATATATCATTGAAGTCCATTGCGCCTATCAGATTCAACACACAAGTACTGATTGGGAAGTAGTCCTGCGCCTTAGCCCCCTAAA